>JADBJO010021761.1:10000-15000 GCA_016801955.1 Conus betulinus
GGAAACAGTTTAATTAGCCACCTACTCATTCATGCACATTGTCAAGAAAGAGTTTTCAGAGTGAAACACCACACTAGTCACATGCTGCTCAGATGGTCCTAATGATTTTTTTCAAAGACATATTTTTGTTTCTAGTTTAACAGAAGTGGTTTAACTTCAATACAGCAAGAACCTGCTTTCTCCATAATGCAGTAGTATATGTTCACTTACTACAAATAAAAAAAATCACTTGTCGCATTTTTAATTACGTTAAAAAATGTATTATACATTAATTTGTTAAAAACTACGCATACATATTACGCACAACACCATTCTTGATCATTTGACTCAGTACTTATAAGATTTCATCATCTTAAACAAGCCTTTCTTCTTTTTTCTTCTTTTGTTCTCCAGCAGCAGATTGATGGTGTACAGAAAAGGATTCAAGGCCGAGTTCAACGGCATTACAATGATAGCCATCACGACGTTGAGCTCTCCAGAGACAGGCACACTTGTGAGGCGAGAAGTCCTAGTAAACCGATGGGGAACCAGCAGAGAAAATCTGATATGACCACAGTGAACAGTCGGCGGGCTATGCTGGCATCCTGAGAGCGCTGACTGCGTGTGTCTCCTGCAAGTGTGTTAGATCGTATAGACCAATAAATCACTAACTGGCCCAGAGCAATGGGCCTGAAACAGGAAAAAATTTAAGACAATCATAATTCCAAAGGAATAATCGTGACCATCAAACTGTCTCTGGGTGACAGGTAGAGGTATGCAAATCCCAGTCTGACTGTAGAATTCCCAGTGAGCCACACCGGGCAACAGTGGAATTACAGCAAGAAGAAAACCCACGATCCATGACAGGACAGAAGCCAGTTGTGCGTTCCATTCTGTGAAGTGCAAGAAACTCAGCGGAAAGCGAACAACAAGAAAACGATCTAACGTGATCAAGCAAATGATGAAAGATGATACCTCACAAGAGATCAGAGAGAGAAAGCCAGCCAGTTTGCATGACACACTGTGTCTCCATCCCACATCCTCCCAAATATAATTATTTTGATATAGTCTGTCTGCAATACCAACCAATGCAAGATAAACACCCATCAGAAAGTCGGACATACCCAGGTACAGTACAAAGACGTTGAAACCTAATGAGCCACTCCCTCGCAGAGAGGACAGGCGAAACACAAAGCTCATTCCGTTACCCACTAAACCAGGCTGCTGAAAACAGCCAAACATATCCTGTAAAAATTAGATTTCAACAAATCCTCGCAAGAAGATAGCTCGTCTGCAGGTGCATGACAGTCTCTGAAGTCTGGAAGATGCCTGGCGGCGCAACAAACTTTATAGTTGTCAGCATGCACAGTGTGCAGGTGGTCCAGATTTCTGAAGAGAACTTTGTCCAAGCTTGACATGGAACAACCCTTCAAGTCCAGAACTTGAAGTTTTGTCATTGGCTGGAAACCTAGCTCAGTTTCAATCTGGGCGCCACTGAGTGACAGATTCAACAAGGTAAGCCCAGGAAACAGACTGACCATGGCGCGATCCAGGCTCAAAAGACGTGTCAGTGACAGATCCAAAATTCTCACCCCTGGAAATGCCATCGCATTCTCGGTCACAAAGCTTGTTAAAGGATTATTGGATAAGAAAAATGATTTCAGGGGTAGACTACTCTCCAAAATTTGAAGAGAAATATTGACAATTCTATTACTGCTAATATCAAGGGTTCTCAAATTAGATACGTTATGTTGGAAATATTTGTTAGCTGACAGTTAGCAAGATTGAGGTAGATCAGCATTTTATTGGCAAAGAGTTCAGTCATTTTCATGCCACTTCCATTCACATTCAAGTACCGCACTTCAGGATAGCTAAGAGCAGGGAAAGATCTCAGACAGGTGAAGGCCAGACCGTGACAAACGCAATGCTCTGGGCACTGCAGATCACAGTAGTAACTCGTCGTCCTGTCTGGGACATTGGCTGATACCATCACACACCTGGTTTGGGTGCACGCAAACCTGGGAATCAAAACAGCGATAATGGACAGGGCAGACATAGCTGTCACAGTCGGCTTCATCTTCATGGTCCGGACAGTCGTAAAACCCGTTACACTTGGTAAATGTAGGCAGACATAACTCCTCGTGTGCGCACTGATAGTGGGTCTCCGGACACACCCGGCTGGAGGATGATAGTCTGTCCTGCACGGTGGGGAGAGGTGTTATGATGGTGGTGCTATTTCTTGCGAAGTCAATGACAACAGGAAAGGGAGGGGTATCTCTGTATTTGTCCGATAGATACTGTTTCACAGGACACCTGTTTTCGTCTTCTTCATTAACACACAATCCACATGACCATCACACCACTGCGCTATTGTGTAGCACTGCAAAAAACCATCCCATGCACTGTAAAAATTATCCTGTCAGTTGTCACATTTGATCGTCATGGAATGACAAAAAAATAAGCATATGGTAAATTACATTCAATTGTAACGTGCTTGTAATAACACTGTATATCACTCTGTGGCTAATAAACACTAAACCATTGCGGGTTTTATCCAGTTCTCTTTGAAACACTTGCGTGGATTATTAATCTAAAATAAAAAAAAAAAACATTTTCCTATTCAGACATTAATGTAGTGCATGACAGTATGTGGTAATTAGTTACTGCATTCAGCAACAAATCCAGTGTGAACACAACGATGAAATATATGACAGATCACAATTTACTTATCAAATGATGGGTAACACTGGCCGGCTTAAAAAGTGCACATGTTTGACTATACCTGTGTAATGGTTCCACACTTGTGAACATAGTGTTTGTTCCTGACAAGGAGAAAAGACACAGAATGACTCGTCACTGTCGTCGCCACAATCCTGCCGGTGGTCACATACGAAAGTATAGGGCACTCGCCCATTTCCTGATTCACATGCGTAAGAAGGAGGAAGTGATGTCATCCCTTGAACAGGACAGGAAGAAGCGAAAGGAATATCCCAATTGTAGGTGTGTGCACCAAACTGCACATCATCCGTGCCCCAACAGACACTGCGAACGTCACAGGCCAAAAATGAATGTATTTTGTGGTTCAGAGGACAAGAAAGAAAACGTGAGGTGAGAGATACGGCGCTTATATTCAGTGAGGCAGACTTCACTCTCACTGTCCTGTTAATCAGTGTTTGACCTTGCACAAGAAATAAGAAATATCTTTTCCATTCTTATTACAGTCCCACACTATAAATGCCGTGGTCCAATAATACTCAACAAGACTGCGTTTAGTATATGAATGCTTTCTTCCCAATCCACCACACTTGTACTTCAGAAAGGGTTCCCCAAATTTGTTTGCTTTCAAGAAGTGGGCTATGGTTCCATCTGTCCATACTAAGCTCTCCATGTAACTAGAGAACGTGAAAAAGAATCGAAATGCACAAGCAGTATTGCTACTATGATCAAAATTCAGTCAAATTTCACATGAATCATTTCTCATAGGACGGTAGGACTATTGCTATGTATGAATTCATTGATGTGTTTGATTCCACTCCCACCCCACCACTTTGCTAGCAACTGCTTTTCTTTACTTATTTGCTACCCCTCTCTCTCTCTCTCTCTCTCTCTCTCTCTCTCTCTCTCTCTCTCTCTCTCTCTCTCTCTCTCTCTCCATGGGTGTGCACTACAGGGACCACACTGCTGTCTTCACCACCAGCAGTGGAGCACCCAAAATGGCATTGTACCAAAAAATGCCATTCTGCCTACGAAGAAAGGGACAGCACGCCTTGCTGAAAATCTGTTTGCTAGAAAACAGGCAGACAGCATCGGCACCAAGAGGGGCAGTGACCACAGGCCTCGCCCCACTAGACGTCTCTCCACTTCCCCCTTGTTACATCACCGCTCCCTTCCACTCCCGTCCATTCACCTACTCCACGCATGTTACCAACAAACAATCACACATCACAGTCCTCTCAACCCCAGAACCCTCCTACTCTTCCCCATTCTCCGGCCGACCCACCACATTACTCGGAAGTCTTTCCTCCCCTCCCTACCCCCACTCTAAACCCCACCCACCCACTTCGACGACCGGACAGCAGGCCTACTACTACGCGGGGAACTAATTCGTGTGGTAGTAGAGAGGATACACTTCGCCTCCACAACCACCGCCCATGATGCCCACCGCCTGTGTATCCTCCTATGTTCTTCCCTCCTTTTCTCGTAGCTTCCCACCTGCTTTTTGGCAGTGGCCACACTTCATGCCAATGCCACCAAGCTATGACCAGTTTTTCGTAGACTTGAATGTGTGTGTGTGTGTGTGTGTGTGTGTGTGTGTGTGTGTGTTACAAGTATATATACACTCGTGTGGAAAGTGCAGACTTTGAACTATATGCATCAGCCAATGTGGGACTGTGTAATTCCGAATCTGCCGACCATCTGATAAGCTGAAAAGATAAAGTTGTTACGAAATACATAATAGCACCTCTGAAGAAAGCAAGACTATCATCATATCATAGTTTTTATTATACCTGAATGGTGTGAGAGCACGCTCAGAAACCTCCTGTGGTGTGGATAAAGCTTCAGTGACACTTGCCACAAGCGTGGATAAAGCTTCGGTGACACTTGCCACAAGCGTGCTACGTAACTTTGTGAATTTAACTTTTGTCCCTTTTCATATTCATTATCCCTTTTCATTGAGCATTGCTGGATTTGGTGTGTAAGTGTGTTGTATCACACTTATTTGTAGTTTTGACTTGCTTGTTTCTCATATTCATTATCCTTTTGAATTGAAGATAGTTGTTGTGTGTGTGTATCATACGGACACATTGAGTTTGTATTCAAGTGTATCCTTGCTATATTGTTTTTAGTTGCACAAATGGTGCAATCATCTTCAAAGTGGCCACAGGAAGACGGACTACGTATTGGACATCTTAATATAAACCATATACAAAACAAGTTACAGGAGGTTCCCACTATACTGTACAATCAAGATAAACCCTTCCATATATTTGGCTTCAGTGAATCAAGACTTTCAGATAATG
>JADBJO010021761.1:20000-29009 GCA_016801955.1 Conus betulinus
CGCGCACGCACGCACGCACGCACGCACGCACGCACACACACACACACACACACACACACACACACACACACACACACGCACGCACGCACGCACGCACGCACGCACGCACGCACACACACACACACGCGCGCGCGCACGCACGCACGCACACACACACACACACACACACACACACACACACACACACACACACACACACACACACACACACACACACACACACACACACACACGCACGCACGCACGCACGCACGCACGCACGCACACACACACACACACACACACACACACACACACACACACACACACACACACACACACACACACACACACACACACACACACACACACAGAGCTGTGATATCCTTTTACGTCCTAGTGAAAGGCATAACTTTATCTGTTGAAAATCTCTGCAAGCCACTGACCCTATAACTACTGGACACTGACTGTCTATTCCGGCCAAGAGCCCTACATCTATTGACCACTGACTTTATCTCTACTGACCACTGACCCTGTCTCTATTGATCACTCATCCCGTCTCTATTGACCATTCACCCTGTCTCTACTGACCACTATTCCTATCTCAGCTGACCACTGACCCTGTCTCTATTGACCTGACCATGTTATACTGACCACTGACCCTGCCTCTATTGACTACTAACCCTGTCTCTATTGAACACTGACATTGTCTCTATTGACCACTGACCCTGTCTCTATTGTCCATTGACCCTGTGCTGACCACTGACCCTGTCTCTATTGACCACTGGCCCTGTCTCTACTGACACTGACCCTGTCTCTATTGACCACTGGCCCTGTCTGTATTGACAATTGACCCTATTGACCACTGACCCTGTCTATTGACCACTGACCCTGTGTCTATTGACCACTGACCCTGTCTCTATTGACCATTGACCCTGTGCTGACCACTGATCTTGTCTCTATTGACCACTACCCTGTCTCTATTGACCACTGACCCTGTCTGTTGACCACTGACCTGTCTCTATTGACCACTACCCTGTCTCGATTGGCCACTGATCCTGTCTCTATTGACCACTGACCAGTCTCTATTGACCATTGACCCTGTCTCTATTGACCACTGATCCTGCTTCTATTTACCACAGACCCTGTCTATTGACCACTGACCCTGTCTATTGACCACACTGACCCTGTCTCTATTGACCATTGACCCCGTGTCTTTTGACCACTGACCCTGTCTCTATTGACCATTGACCCGTGTCTTTTGACCACTGACCCTGTCTCTATTGACCACTGACCCTGTCTCTATTGACCATTGACCCCGTGTCTTTTGACCACTGACCCTGTCTCTATTGACCACTGACCCTGTCTCTATTGACAATTGACCCTGTGCCTTTTGACCACTGACCCTGTCTCTATTGGCCACTGACCCTGTCTCTATTGACCACTGACCCTGTCTGTTGACCACTGACCCTGTCTATTGACCACTGACCCTGTCTCTTGTGACCACTGACCACTGACCCTGTCTGTTGACCACTGACCCTGTCTATTGACCACTGACCCTGTCTCTTGTGACCACTGACCCTGTCTGTTGACCATTGACCCTGTCTCTATCGACCACTGACCCTGTCTGTTGACCACTGACCCTGTATCTATTGACCACTGACCCTGTCTCTATTGATCACTGTCACGGGCGGACCAGTGTTTGAACTTATACATTGAGTTTTAATGGGCTGTTCGTCACAGAGGTTGACAGCCGCTTAACACCTAGTATGTGGAGCGCAGAGGAGAGGGGGGTAGCTCCTCTGTCACATTCAGTTTGTGCACCGCCCGTGTGGATGATGCATCCCCTCAGTAAACCCTCACATAGGTGTAGTGTGAGAAGGAAGAGGGAGACCTGGATGAAGGGTGTGTGTGTGTGTGTGTGTGTGTGTGTGCTGTCATTTTAATAACGGTGCAGGGAAGTGTCTTGCACGTGTTCTGTGCGTAAAGTGTGTTGTTAATGCTTAGCGTGGGTTGAATGTATGTGTGTTTTGTGTAGGGTGGAGGGGGAACCTTGGGCGCTATGCCAGTGTTCGGCGCTCTCATTCTTTTGCTTTTGCTCTTCCGGTAAGAGGCCACTTCCTCCGTTGGTAGCTATATCTATTTTTCCACTTCGTCGTGGAGAGTAGCGGAACCGGACCGGAACCCTTCGCTGGGCGGAAGGCAGTCCGCTGAACTTGGAAAGGATCTCAATCCTTGGGCTACCAACAACATTCTTCCGAGTCGTCCCAGACTCTTACTTCCTTCATTGGAGGTGGCGCATCTACTGGTGGGGCTTTGGGCTTCTCGCTGAGTGAAGCTTGCCAGTAGCTCTCTTCTGTCTTCACCCGCCGTTCTGGTAAATATATATGTATAAATATGGTGTGTGTGTTGTATTCTCGTTGGGTTTGCGAGTTTGTACGCCAAGATGGGATTGGCATTTATTCGGTCAGTACATATTTAAGTGGCATTGAGGTCATTTATTTTAAGTTGGATGTTTAGTAATGGCTCTGTTTGGGGAGCTACTTGTAGGCTTGACACATGTATCTAGTTCTGTATTGGAGTCAGTCATATTTGGATAAATATCGGAGTCGGGATATTCCCAGAAGCGATACTTCAAGGATTGAAGCAATTTTTTTTTAATCGTTTTTTTGCTATAAAAAAACAAACAAACAAAAAAAAAACAAGTCGGGTCCGGAACGGAACGAGTTGCCGCCGGCTAACATTCAGTCGACTAGCGGAGATTTCCGATGTGGCGCTCCCGCCATAGGTCCCGCTCCCTGTCTTTTTTTTTGTTTGTCTCTGTCGTTTTTAAAAAAAAAAATTTTTTTTATTAGGTTTTTTTTATGTAAGTATTTTGCAAATAATATGGAAGAATGAATGAGTTTTATGGAAGTTCATCTGGCATTAATTTTAAAATGTAATGTGAACTTCCAAGAGTTTATTGTATTGTAATTTGTAAAGTGAATGAGACAAAATTGAGAATTGTAGAAATAAGGAAAACAACAATGATTCAGGAATAAATGAAACCAAAAGAAAACAGATTGCAAAGTTTTTTTTTTTTTTTTTTTGAATTCTTTAAATAGTTTAAACTGTATGCACACGGTCCACACATGCCCTGCATACACACACGTAATCCACCATTATCATGATTATGCGGCGAGAGACTGACATCCGTCACAGGACGCTTTTCGTTTCTTATGGAGATAGGCCACAGTTGCTGACGTTGGGCGACCTGGAGAATGTCCCAGAGAGAGAGGAGGATACCGGAGCCGAGCGGAGGAGTCTGGTGCAGGAAGGAGTCTTCTAGACGCCACTGAGGAGAGCAGCCAGTCTTGCTCCGGATATCTATCTATTCAGTGGAACACTCTTGGGACCGTCTCCAACAAATAAGTTATGTGGCAAGTGTGTGCGGTGTATGGGCTGTGGATTTGTGTGTGCGTGCGCTAGTGTGATCTAATGTATATTGTTATGCCCTGTTTGTTGTATTAGTTTTTTTCTCCCCCTTCCTCATCTGTTTGTTGGGGGTAGCTTTAGCTGGTGATAGGTGGGTGGCAGTGAGATCCGGGGGTGGTGTTTTTTTTGGGGGGACTCCCCTCTGTCGGGTTATTTTGTCCCTTAGCGATAGTTAGCTCCTGATAGGATCTACACGCTTCTTTTTATTTTTTTTTTCCTCTTTATAGTTATTCTTTTTCCTGTCTTTCCTCCCACTTCTTTGATAGGTGCCCCATTTCATAAACAGAATGTATGTGTGAGTGATTAGGATGTTTAATATATTTGGGTAAATTTGTATATTTAAAATTTTAATAAATATTATTTGTTCCGTACTTCCTGGGGTGGTCTGGAGATTCAGTGTTGTGTCTCTATGCTCTTTGTCTGTCCCTGCCTCATTCCCCTGACAGGGTCTTTTACCCTTGACAGATATGGGGGCTCGTCCGGAATTGAGGTCAGGTAGTACAGACAGTGAGTACTAATTTGAGCAGCACTTGACCCTTACTTGCCTTGCGCGCTCCCGAAGGTGCGTGTTTGTGTTTGTATTAGTGTAGCGGGAGGTTGGTTGGGGAGGGGTTCTAGAGTGTAGGGAACCCTTCAGCCGGGAGCGGTTACCGGATCGGGATTTGCCGCAACGGAGATTTGCGCTACTTGGCAACGTCGCCGGCGTTCAATTCCGGATCCGAGCCTGTGTTTGTTCGTTTGCACCATCGGTTAGTCGCGTTAGTTATATTATCGTAGTTTTATATTTTATTTAAAATATTATTGGGGCAAAGTAAGGGGGGAGGTTATTTTTGGACCAGTAGGTTTTGCTTGTGCAGAGTCTTCAAGGTCAGTGTTTGTACTGACTTAGGAAGTAGGTCACATTTGCCAGTACCCAAGCCTGCGACTGATTTAGCAAGGTGAGGTAGGTAGGCTTGCGGAATCCCTTTTTATTTTTTTGCAAAATCAGTGTGCTAGGTAGTGACCAATCCTCTTGCTTTCTTTTCTATTACTAAATTGTTGAATTGTTGTTCTTTGCGCTAAGTGATATTTTGCATAGTATAACGACTTTTTCTTTTTCTCCTATCTTCTATTCTTATCTTTCGTTTTAAGCAGTTTATATTGTTTACCTAGCCTAATTACCTAACATCAAGGTGAGTGAAAGGTTGGTGTGAACAATAAAGTTGTGAGTGGTGTGCCAACCCTGCACCAAGCGATAGTGATTTTTTTTTTTTTTTTTTAATTGAAGAAATTCAAACCAAGATCATTAATTTTTTACCGAAAAACTCTATAAGTAATTACCCAGTAGCTAAGTTTACAGACTTGTGGGCCCGTTCCGTGGGAAAAACCGTGTTGTGCGTGCGTGTTGCCGACCTTTTCTTCCGGAGTCTAATAGTGCAGTGCAAGTGGTAGACGTTGACGCTGGGTTCATATTTAAAAAAAAAAAAAAAAAAAAAGAATAGTTGCGCTGCCGATGTGTACACGTGTCGTGCGTGTGTTTACCGTTTCAGTTTTGCGAAGCGTTCCGTCGTTTGATTGTTGCGTTATCCGTTATTTATTTACTGCGTATGATATTTGTTTACTTCATGCTCCGTCGTTTATTTGTTACTGCGAGGTCCGTTGTTTACGGTGACGTCATCGGGTTAGTAGATTCAGATTTGCCTAGTGTAGCGAGTTTCAGAAGATTGGGCTTCATTGCGTACTAGCATTTTTGTCGAGAGAAGGAAATCGGGTCAACGTTGGCTTGTGACACATTGGGGTGTCAGCCGTTGATTTTATGTCAATCTGGGTCATTCTCTTTCCCGTTGTTGAGACATTTGGTCACGTTGAGTGAAACTTTTTGCTTGGAGACTAGATATTTCTGGAGCTGAAATGGGTGTAGGGAAACATTTTTGATTGCGTGGAACCTAAGGTTACTGGCTGGCAAGGATCAGTCACGGGGAGTTGACTGACTGAATTGTTTTCGAATTTTGCAAGGTAACACTTGGTTTTATGGGCAGACATATAAATTCCCTACTTTTTGGAAGTTCTCACTGGCAAGGTCAAGAGGCTTAGTGTTTTGATTTGTGTTGAGAGATCCAGTTCATTAGGTTACACTTAGCCTATTTGGTCGCATTGAAGTGACTGGGATCTATGCAAATACTCTTGACAAAGGAGAGTGGAACTTAATTTGTTAAGCGAAAAAAAAAACACACTCTTTGGTAGTTTCTATTAGCGGTGAGAAGGTGTACACTTTGATCACTTGGTTTTGAATCAAGTTAGTGGCAGAGCATAATAGTGTTCACTATGGCTACAGGGGAAAGTCGTTACCTCACCACCAGATCCCAGGTAAAAGGGACTGGAATTGTGTCGGGACTAAGTATGTCTACGTCCCCTGCTACTACGCAGGTGACAATTGGAACAACTACACAAGTCGTCTTTTCGTCAGGCGAGGTTCAGCCAGCCATCATTGCTTCCCCTTCAGTGTGTTTGCCATCCACTCCCCAGGGAAATTAGGCCTCCTTACGGTGGTACGCCACCGCCGTCTGCCTTGAGACATCAACCTCCTATAGTGCCCTCTCAGGGTGACTACTTACAGAGGTTTACACCTCCACCTTATACTTCGGATACCCAACCATAGATCCTTTCTTGGGTGATGAGACTTGAGAGAGAAGAAAGAAGGGAAGCAATGGAGACAAGAGAGCGGGAAGAAAGGAGGGAAGAAAGAGAAGCCAAGGAAAGACGGGAAAAGGAAGAAAGAGAAACCAAGGAAAGAAGGGAAAAGGAAGAAAAAGAGGCCAGGGAGAAGAGAGAAGAAAATAGATGGAAAATAGAGATGGAAGAAAGACGGTTGGAAAGAGAAGAGAGGAACAGGCGATGGCAACAAGAGATGGAAGAAAAGCGACAAGAGCGAGAAGAGAGGGCGGTTCAAGAAAAAGCAGAAAGAGATGCAAGAGATAAAAGGGAACAGGAGTTCCAAGCAAAGATGGAAGAGGAAATGAATCAACTAAGAACAGAAGTGTTAGAGCAGTTGGGTATTACTCCAGGGGAGGAAACCACTTCATCACCTGGTGTTCAAGAATCATCACAAAATGCCAAGGGAACCAGGATTAACGTGGACCTGCATTTTAGCCCCACCCATGCTACACATGCCCGTGTACAGTGAGGGGGATTCCATTGATACCTTCCTTGAACACTTTTGAATCAGTGGCAGATAGTTTCCACTTGAATAATGAACAGAAGGCATTATATCTTGTTGGAAACTTGACAGGAAAAGCCAAGGAAGCATTCATCAACATTCCACAAAGAACCAGTTACGAGGAGTTGAAGGCTGCTTTGCGCCGGAGGATGCACATGACTGCAGAATCACATAGGAGGCAGTTCTGCACCATGAAGAAAATGGCGGATGAAACTTTCCAACAGTTCGGAGAGAGACTGTCAAGAGTGTTAGACTATTGGTTGGAAACTGCGAAGATGGATGTCAAAGGTTGTTTCCTGTTGGAACAACTCATGAACTCTGTTTCACCTGACTTACAGTGCAAATTAGGAGAGGCCCAACCAGAGTCATTCAAGCAGGCCATCAGGATTGCGGAAGCTTTCGCAGATGCCCGGAGTTATTTTAGGCCAGCGTACCAGGGACAAGCGAGGAAACAGGCAAAGGAGACCAACACTGGACAAGCCTCTCAGCCTGAGAGTGGTGCTACGTTCTCCAAAGGAAACGCGAAAGAACGTCTTAGGAAGTGCTACTTGTGCGGTGACCTCAACCACATCGTGAAGGACTGCCCTAAGCGACTCCCGTTGGCTAAGACATTTGCCCAAAGTAAGGTGGCATTTGGAGAAAGTGAGATCATTACACCATCCTGCCCGACGTTTCCCTCTGTGGTGTGCAGCAAAGCCATTGAAGCCTTTCGTGACACTGGAGCCACGACAGTATTCGTCGACGAGAAGTTGGTACCCCCTGAGGCGCCACGTGGAAGAGAATGTCAGGTATCAGGGATCGAATCTTCCTTCAAGGTGAACAGGTGTACTGTCCTGGTGGATATTTCCACGCCATACTTTCAAGGACAGGTATGGGCAGTGGCATTACGGCAGCCAGCATATTCCCTTCTGATTGGGAACTCGGTATGTTTTGAGGATGGTCACACCAGTGACATTTCAGTCGAGTTGCCGCCGGAAGTATTTGGGGCTGCCACTACGCGTTCACAAACGCAAAGAGAAAAAAGAGGCTTTGAAACCTCTACTGAAACCATTGTCCTGTTGCGTTTGACATCTCAAGTGTGACTACACGATCCGAGGAATCCTGGGAAGACGTAGAGGTCGCTGAGGGACTGTCTGGGGAACAGAGGGAAAACGTGCGAGCCCTTTGTAGAGAATACCAAGATGTTCTTTCAGATGTACCCTTAAGGTGCAACTTAGGTACCTGTTCTCTAGTGCTCACTCAAGAGGAACCAGTCAGGGTGCGACAGTATCCTTGCCCCATTCTCAAACAGAAACCACCAAGACGGAAATACAGGATATGCTGCGCATGGGGGTGATTGAGCGTTGTAGTTCGCCTTACTCCTCACCCATTCTGTTGGTCAGGAAACCAGATGGAAAGATGAGGTTCTGTGTCGACTTTCGTCGACTAAATAAGGTGTTGAAATTCGACGCTGAACCTATTCCGGACGTTGACAATATCTTCGCCCAACTGGCTAAGGCGTAGTATTTCACAAAGCTTGATTTAGCAAAGGGATATTGGCAAATACCGATGGAACCTGCCGACAGAAGCAAGACTGCCTTTACTACTCATGAGGGCCAACTCAGGTTCAAAGTTATGCCCTTTGGGCTCAAGACTGCAGGAGCCGTCTTCAGCAGGATAATGAGACTCGTGCTTGAACCGTTGCAGATGAGAGATGTCCACAATTTTATTGATGACATATTATTGGCCACTGAGAACTGGAAGAGACACATGGAAGCACTCAGGATGCTTTTTAAGCGTCTGCGACAGGTACAGCTGGCGGCCCGTCCCACTAAGTGTCGGATAGGGGAGAGACTGAAATTTTCTTTTTAGGTCACGTCGTGGGACAAGATTCATGGCTCCTGAAAGTGACAAAGTTCAAAGGATTGAAGAGGCCAAACCGCCAAAGACCAAGAGGGAATTACGCTCGCTCCTTGGTCTCGTAGGCTACTACCGCAAATTCATTCCCCATTTCGCTGAAGTGGCAAACCCTTGACAGACAAAACTGGAGCTCGAAAAGCCGGAAACGCTGATGTGGGGAGATGCAGACGTAGCTGCATTCGAGAAACTCAAGGGAGCGATTCTCCAACAACCCGTCCTGCAGTTGCCCCATTTCATAAATAGAATGTATGTGTGAGTGATTGGGATGTTTAATATATTTGGGTAAATTTGTATATTTAAAATTTATAAATATTATTTGTTCCGTATTTCCTGGGGTGGTCTGGAGATTCAGTGTTGTGTCTCTATGCTCTTTGTCTGTCCCTGCCTCATTCCCCTGACAGGGTCTTTTACCCTTGACAACCACTGACCCTGTCTCTGTTGTTGACCACTGACCCTGTCTG
>JADBJO010021762.1:0-15000 GCA_016801955.1 Conus betulinus
GACACACACGCGCCGCACCCACGCACACATGTACGCACGCACGCACGAACAAAGCACGCACGCAGCACGCCACGGCACACCACACCCACACCACACGCACAAACACACACCACCACACAACACACTCCACACACACAACACGTACGCGCACGCCGCGCGCGCGTACACACACACGGCACACATAGAAAACGCACATGACAAACTCACTGGAATCCATCTCAAAAATACAAATGTGACATCTTAAGGCAAAAACATACAAATTGATCATGGTCCGTTCAAACGAAAAACCACACAAATATCAAACAAGCAGAACATTTGTGTGTCGTTCTAACCAATGGAAAAGTGAGCTTCCAGCTGTAAAAAAAACACATATCGTGGTTGTTTTCCGATTGAATTTGATTTGCGGTATGTTTTCAACAACGATTACAACTTCAATATCAATTCGAACAGGCTGAACCCATTCTATTGTGTACACAGTTTCCATTGGGAAAACGATGACAATGGACATTGGGAAACAGTGCAAGGGCAGGATTCACCGTAAATAGGATAACGGACCCCAGCCCCCAATAGGAGAGGAGCTGTACCCCTAGCCTTCCCTTCATTAACAGAACTGACAGCCCCCAAGGAGAAGAGATGAATTAACCCTAGCCCTTCCCACCCATAACACAAGGAGAAGAGATGATACCCTCTAGCCCTTCCCTCATAACAGGGAAACAGACAGCCACCCCGGGAGAAGAGAGATAACCCCTAGACCATCCCCCATCATAAACACAAGGAGAAGAGATGAATACCCCTAGGCCTTCCCTTATAACAGAACTGGACAGACCCCAAGGAGAAGAGATGACCCCTAAGCCCTATATCCCTTCATAAAGAAAACATGAAAGACCCCCAAGGAGAAGAGATGATACCCCTAGCCCCTCCCGTCATAAACAGAAACTGACAGACCCCCAAGTAGAAGAGATGATACCCCCTACCCCTTCCCTTCATAACAGAACTGACAGGGGTGGGGGGGGGGGACCCCCAAGAGAAAGAGATGATACGCCCTACAGCCCCCTCCCTATCAATAACAGAAAACGGACTAGCCCCCCAAGGAGACGAGATTTATACCCTAGCCCCTTCCCCATCACGAAAGCTGGAAGCCCACAGACATCGGTGAGGCAGCGGGAAAAGGAAAGGAGTGGCAATGGTGTGTGTGTCTGAAGACGAGTTTGAGGAAACAGCAGGCTGGAGGAGCTTAGGAGATAGTGGTCAGTGAGTTTGAGGTCTGCACTGGGAGTCATGAGACAGCACCCTACTTATACCAGCCAGCTATGACAGGGAGAAGGTGTCTCTATCGTCACTGACCGTCTTTTTACCGTAGTGGACGGTCTCCGCTTTTAATGCTTTGGGCCGTGGCGGAGAGGGACGTAAGCGCTCTGTGCGAATTTTAGAAAGTGGTGGGGCAAAATTGAAAGGGAGAGGAAGACAATGGGGTGGGCGTATTGATATAGAAAGGGGTGAGGGATTGGTGATTGGTGAGTAAGCTAGGTGACTGAAAAGTAGTTGTACTAGGTTGTGGACAGCGGGAAGCGGGAAAAGCAGGTTAAAGAGAAGGGAGTGTGCAAAATGAAGAAAGGCCCTGCCATGTTGTTTCTGATACTCCATCACCGCTGAAGTGGGTGCCGCGCGACGGCCTCTGTTGGAGGAAGTGAGTGGCCCTAGCCTTCAGTGGCTTGAAACGCCACGCGTTTGTTGTTGCTGAAGTTGCTGTTCGTATTAACATTCCTCTCAGCTTAGTCACTTTTTGTTTTATAGTTGTTTGTCTCCCCTTCTTTGTTGTCGCAATTCGCTCTCTTCTGTCGAAACGGCGTTCCATCTGTTGGTTGTAGTTGCCTTCTTCAGTTAGTTGTCACTTTAGCGGTTCAGTTTTTATCGCCTTGCTTCAGCTTCTTCCAGGTCCGACCCCTATGCTTTTTTTTTTTTTTTTTAAATAAGATCATTGAGCATACCTCTGTTGCTTTCTTTCTTCTCTATCCGTGTGATCTTCCTGTGCCCCCTAATGGCACTAACCATCACTGCCCCCCCCCCCCCGCCCCATGCTCCCAACCACCATGCCAGACAGCTCTCATCCATATCAGTCTCCAAGGTACTCCACTCAGAGAGAAAGTGCACCTACTGTTGATCACTTCAGTAAGAAGAAGAAAAGCAAATGGTGGAAGAGTGCACCTCACCAGGTTTGAGTATGGTGATTGGGGAACAGGACGGAAACCAAGGAAACCACTTCATTAAAGTGTTTAGAGCATACCTGATTCGATCTTCCACAAACGTAAGGACACCATCCAGTTACACTTGCCGGATAACAGCAATAATTTTGAAGCGGCACTAGCGTGGGTCTGTGTTCCCTCTTCAGTGCGTTCAATCACGTCGAGCCAGCCTCAATCCCCATTAAGTTACCGACACCATTGATTGGAATACCACGAACAGGGATTTCAGACAGAAATAAAAGTCACCATGAGGGAAGGGTACAAGCTACAATTAAACTGCTTTTAAAATCTGATACCATGAGAGTGATGAAGATGACATTGTGGAGCAGCACTTGGTCTTCAGGTAAGCTGCTTTTCACCATACTTTGTGTTTTTAAACATCAGCCTAGCCTGTGACATAAGATACCTCAGTTCTGGCTAGGAAAATGTCAACAATACTCTCAGAGGACACTTGCATTAAGAAAATGAAAACTCCGCTGTGTGGTTTCAAGTCTTCCGATCTGACACAATAAGCGCTCAACAGGAGCTGAAGGATCTAGGACTGAAAGAAATCTCCCAAATATGACTCTGATAGGGTCACACCATGACCTCCTAGGCAGATGCTTACCACTATAGCACGGTGGTTACTGACTGCAGGGGTGATTGAGCACATATGTGCGTACTGTGAATGCACTAAATTGATAATTATACACCCCAAACATACCGGGTTTAAACACTAGGGCAGGATGGCGTAGGTAGGAGAAGAAACACCACGAGGCAAGACGAACACGAAGTGAAAGTAGTTAAAATGCAAGACATGAATACAACAGGATCGAAAGAACTTGATAATAGGAAACAACGTTGATGTAACACCCGTAAATGTCGTCTCCTTGTCTGTGAATGTTAAGTGGCCACGATTTTGTATTTCGTTTATATGTAATCCCTCTTTGAATATGTACTGCAAGTGAGATAATGTACATAAGAACCGCCAAGTCCTTTCAGTGCAGAAAAATTAATATTTTCAACACATATTACAACCAAAAGTATGTGGCGATGGATTTCTCTCACAAAGTCACAGTAATCTGGAGAAGAACACAGCCTTACCTGCCCAACATGTCAGAGCTTCCATCTAAAAATTTTTTTATATGTCCCACCTTCCCTCCTTAAAGAAGACAGAAAAAAGGGATACGAGTCACGAGACACTGCACTTAGAAATATCAGAGATATAAAACCTTACATGCAATACATATGCATGCGTGTGACGTGCGCAATACACACACAGACACCCACAGACCACACACACACACCACACACACACACACACACACACACACACACAACACACACAAACACACACCGCGGATCAATTCGAAAGTTTTAAAAAAACCGTTGAAACGTCAGCAAACTTACACAATTGATCACGCATCACCCACACCCACACCCACGTACACCCCACCCCACCCACCCAACCCATCCACACACACACACACACACACACACACACACACACACACACGCGCGCGCGCGCGCGCGCACACACACACACCCACACACACCACACACACCACACACACACCAGGGATCAAGTCAAAAAGTATTAGCAAACTTGCACACATTGATCATTCCCCTTTAAACAAAACGCACAGGCAGCCAAACGTTGTGTGCAAACTAAACAAATGTTGTGAGCGTTGGAATGAGCAAATAGCCTGTACTAACATATTGTATTGGTCGTTTCCAATCGTGTTTTGACCGATTCTTGTTTTCGACAAACATTACAAAGCTCAATACGGTCTCGAATACGGCTTGAAAACTGATTCTATGTCCACTGTTTCTATGGACACCATGAAACGGCATTTGGGCAGGCAGGCCAGGATATCACCATAAGAGAAGGAAGAGCCCGCCAAGGAGAAGAGGCGATACCCTCCACCCTCCTGCGTCATAAACATGGAAACCTGTGGACAGTGGATCACGGAGCATAAAGGAAGGGCAAGGAAGGGTGGGAGTAGGAGTTGATAGGGAAGGGGGGTGGGAGGGGGAAATAGGAGTTGGGAGTTAGAGTGGGGGAGCTAGGTATAGTGGTCGGTGGTGTTGAGGTCTGCATAGGGAGGATGCGGCACCCTCTTGCACCACACTTACCAGACAGTCCCTACACATGGAGAGGTGTTCTGCATCTCCACTCCGTATTCTGCGTTTAATGTGGCATTTCTCTGCTTTTAATGCTTTGGACCGTGGCGGAGAGGAAAGTAAGCGCTGTGAGAGAATATTGGAAAGAGGTGGAAAGAGAAGGGAGAGGGAAAAAGAAGAGAGGGGCGCGGGATTATTGGTAGGGAAAGGGGTGTGGGTGGGGTGGTTGGTGAGTAGTTGGGAGGAGACACTTTAAGATTGAGTTCAGGACGGCGGAAAGTGAAAGCAGGTTGAAGAGAAGACGGCGGAGGACAAAGACAGTGAGGTCTGCATGCTGTTGCATGTTGCTGACCCTCCATCAGTGTTTGAAGTGATGCAGAAGAGGGCTTCTGTCAGAGGAGGTGAATGGCACCTGCCTTTCAGTCATTTACAAAGCACCAGTCTATGGTTGCTGATGTTTGCTGTTGTTGTTACTGCGGCTGCTGCTGCTTCTGCTGTTAATCTTGTTGGTGGTGGTGTTGTTGTTGTTCTTGTTGTTGAGAGAAAGAACAGGCAGCAAAGTAGGACGACGAAGAATACAAAACGCGAGAGAAAAAAGCGCTTCTAAATGAAGAATTCACTTGGAAGATAAACAGAGAGAGATGAGAGAGAGAGATGAGAGAGAGAGAGTAGAGAGAGAGAGAGAGAGAGAGGAGAGAGAGAGAGACAAAGAGACAGAGAGAAGAGAGAGAGAAGAAACAGAAAGGGAGGGTAGGGTAGTGGATGAATGGAAGTGATGTATAAAGTTGTGTGTGGGTTAGGACACTGGAGAAGGGAGTGGGGACAACGTGACGTTGTTGGGGTGGAAGGGTGGAATGTTGATGTTGAGGTCCGGAAGAGCGGTAGTGGCGAGAGAAGAGGAGGGTAGGGGACTCTGATCGGGGAGAGAAAATCAATCTCCTCTCGTCTGTCTCTGCGCTCTAATATGTCAATATGTCAGTCAGTATGTCTCTGTCTGTCTGTGCTATCTGTGTTTGCATGTACAGACATTGTCAGTAAAAGCCAAAACTGCATCTGAACCATTAAATGTTGTGATGATCTCTGCTTGTTCTGAAAATGTGCAGTATAAATCCAGCCGTCAATGAGCAGATTATAAGCATTGCTTTTTGTTACTTCAGTTCAATAATTTGTTTATGGTACACATCTGTTCAATAAAGAAATGCTGAAGAGAAGAAGAAGAAGAAGAAGAAGAAGAAGAAGAAGAAGAAGAAGAAGAAGAAGGGACAAAGGAAGACAAAGGAAAGAAGAACAAAGGAAGAGAAGAGAAGAAGAAGAAGAAAGAGAAGAAGAAGACAACGAAGACAAGAAGACGAGAAGAAGAAGAAGAAAGAAGGAAGAAGGAAGAAGAGGTGAACTAACCATTGGAGACATAAACCCACGAACAGGCAGAAACAGAGATACCAGGAGGGGGGACATTGGCTTTTACTCAACCTGTGATTTTTAATAGCGTGGTGTGTGTGTGTGTGGTGTGATTGTGTTGTGTGTGTGTAGTGTGTGTGGTGTGTGGTGTGTGGGTGTTGAGTACACGTCAGGACCGTCCACTCAGGAACTGTTATGAGTATCATACGGGCAAACACAGCTGTCACTGTTTTCTTTCATTCGGGCACATATTACAGAAAGGCTAACTAGTCATGCTGTCTGAACGCATTTTGGGACGGGAGACAGAAGAAGAGGGTAGTGGAGCTTCCCTTTATTGTTAACGCAGCCGACTTAAAATATCTTGCCACAACGCATTGTGCCACATTAGACTGTTAAAAAAAAGATAAACGGTAAGTTTTCATGTATTCAACGTATGTTCCTCTCTGTGAGAGCTGTTGCTGACATTCCCTGAGACAAACTCTTGCGTGAGATTAGTTTCTCAGTTTGGGTTCAGACCCTGGCATATTCTAAATGCGAAGCTTTAGCGGTGGGGAAAGGTAAGAAGAGCGAAGATGGGTCAGGGGGAGGGTGGCGTTGAGGGAGGCAGGTTGGGCCGAGTCGGAAGCTCCGCCGAGTGGCATGGGGCGTTACTGTTAGTATGCAAATGGAAGGTAGCCGTGTGGCCGGGGGGGGGGGTAGGGGCGGGGAACAGGACATATATTCTGCCCAGGTACATCTCCAACCCGAACGAAAATCCACGGAATTCCATCATCGGAGAGCCTGAATAAAGCTGCCTCACAGTTGTAGTGATCTTCTTGCCTAAAGGATAGGGATTCATTTCCCCTTGCTCTAAGTCATGTCCCATGCTGCCATGTGATTACGCCCTGAGGCGGTTGTGCGGGGTCGGGGCCGTCACAGAAGCTGCCCTAGGAAAGTAGCTGAATCTAGAGGAGAGAGGTGCGAAACGCTAGCATCGGGGAGTATATAAGCTAGAGAACTTCGGAAGCTGAGAGCAGTGGCACACTAAAATCACTCCTCTCTCTCTCTCTCTCTACTCTCTCTATGAACTCTCTCTCTCTCTGTCTGTGTCTGTTACTGTCTTGTCTAGCTCATAGTCTGTATTGTCACTAGTCATGCTGCTACTGTCTCTGTCTCTTCAAAACCTGTCTTCTCGCTATCTCTTTACTACTGTCTGTCTGTCTGTACTGAACTGTCTGGTATCTCCAGTTCTCTTCCTATCTATCCTATCTATCTCTATTATCTCAAAACACACCATCTGTGCCTGAAAGCATTAATATGCCATCTTTCACAGTCTGTCTGTCTGTACTTACACAGAGACAGACCAAACAGTGGACAGGGACAAACAGACAGACACAGACACACAGATACAAACACACAGACACACTCACATACACACCCAGACACATACGCGTACATGTGCACACCACACACCACACACACACCCACACAACACACAACACCCACACACACACACACACACACACACACACACGCAACACCACACATACAGAGAGAAAAATCCTTTCACACCATGTTACATCGTGCCGTCCATTCCACACCAACAAAACAAGTTACCGGCCCCGTTCCCCAACCCCCCGCCCATCACTCTCAACCTTGCTGCGCGCCATTCCTCGCCACTTCGTTTCAGTTCTGGCTGAGCTGTGGACCTCCAGGCCGAACGTCTTTCCGGCTGGGGGAATGCTGCACTTGTGCAAATGCCAGGCTGATAGATGATAACAACAGTGCAGTAAATGGAACCAGCGTGTGGATCCCAGAAGGAAGAGGAGAATAGCCACGTTTTTTGAAAGTGGACGTATTTTTTCGTTATTTAAGAGTCTTAGTTCTTTGTGGCCCAGTTTCTCATGCAGCTGCTTTTCATAGTGGTAAACAAAAAGAAAGAAACTAGTTACCTCACTGACGTTATTGATTTGACCTACTTACATTTGTGGGACATGTCCCTACCTCAGCCCGTTCACTATTCCCACTCTCTTCTTTAGCGAGAATTTCATTTACCGATGGCTTCTTTCTTTTTGAAAGTTTGAACTGACTAGAAAAACACAGGTTCTAAATTCCAGTTGATTTACTGGCCCCTGATTACGCCCATAAAAGTAGAGACGGAAAGCTCTCAAACCATTCGATTGACACAAAGACTACCACAAAAAGGACAACTTGTCTCTGAAAGCTTTTTGCTGCGAGCTTCGTTAAATCCCTCAACTGTTCATTTCAAACATTTGTCATGAAAGATTATTAACACAGAGTATGAGGGGTCAGTAAGTATGTCACTCTGATGTGATTAGAAATACTTTTTACTGTATGAAAGCAGAATAGAGCAAAGGCCACATTCTACAAGACTGAGAAGCATGCTAGTGTACCCAGCAGCTTGAAAGGATTCTGGCATCCAGCCAAAGTCCTTGCCATTGAGGCCTGGAGCAAGGAGAGTCTCCGGTTCATCAGTCTACGATCCCCGTGAAAAGCTAATGATTTTCAGGAAAGAAGAGGACCAAACCCGTGGGCCAGAACAGCTCAGTGTAGAAGCGCCAGTCTCGTAATCTTGATGATCCTTGCGGTTGTGGGTTCGCATCTCCGCCAGGCCGTTTTCGCGTACAAAACGTTCATTGGTTCTGACTGTACTGTCCTTTCGAATGAGACTATAAACCGAGGTTCCGTGTGTGACACGCACGCGTAACATCTTGCACACACGAAAAAATCCCATCACCAACTTTCGGAAGAGAAGGCCAGTTTGGCCGTTGGTATGGATGACACATTACACATAGCATGCACCCTTGCTGTGAAGGAAATGGAAAGAACGAAGGAAGTAAGGAAATTGAGTGAACGGTATTGAACGATGGATGACATTGGATGGAACACGGCCGAGACCCGATTGAAAGACTAGCGCCAGGCTGGTAGCTCTTCAGTCGGCAACCTCACCCAGGCATACCCGGCAGCCCGTGGTTGTAAATGAGTGTAGGATTGTAAAGCGCTTTGAGCTTGGTTCTCTTGCCCGAGAGAAGGCACTATATCATGTCAACATTATAATAATGAGAACAATAATAATATAGTGATAATAATAATAATAATGATAAACCATGAAGACAATGGCAGATGCAGCTGAAAACAGTTCAGCTAGGTTGTGATCAAGCAGGACCAGAAGTGAGCTTCATAAGGTTTGAACTTTCCACCTTAAAACCAGTATCCCATAGCAGTGTGGGGAAGAGACCCACCTGAAACAACAACGAATTGAGACGCCCATCCGTCAGACTTGGCTGGCTCCATTTCTTGGCAGCGTGATAGGAAAAAGAAAGAGGCTGACAGCAGCAAGACATCTAGGGGTCTGACCTGAGTGCAGCCAAGCCCGCTTAGAGTGTGAGAGAGTCAGGGCGGAAACACTCGCTGGAATGGGAGTGGGTGGTGGTTGGGGGGGGGGGTGGGTGGGTGGGGGGGGGGGGGGGGGGGGGGGGGGGGGGAGGGGGGGGGGTGTGGTGGGGGGGGGGGGGAGTGGGGGTGGGTGGGGTGGGGGGGGTGGGGGTGGGGGGGGGGTGGGGGGGGGGGGGGGGGGGGGGTGGGGGGGGGAAGGGGGGGGGGTGTGGGGGGGGGGCGGAGGTGAAAGGAGGGGAGGAGGCGGAAGCAAGTTCTTCTTTTCTAATAATCGTCTATTGTCACAATGTCCTCCAGAGCGTTTTTTTTGTAATCACTCAATACTCATTACTCCCTGGTCCAGAGAAGCTTGGAAAAAGTAGTTGGTATACCTCAGTCAATTCATTGGCACATAATTTTAAGAGCTTGCCAGGAATGCCATCAGGACCCATAGCTTTGTTTTCACTTATGTTGGTCAGTAACTTAAATACTCCTGCTTTGCTTACTTTTGATATTTTGCATTTTGGGAGCTTATCATCATCCTTTGGTCTAACATTAATTAGAGGCTTGGGATTTGAGAAAACCGAACAGACAACTGATTTGTTTAGCAATTTTTGCTATTCCTTCATGGTCCTATATTAGGTTATGTTCCGATTATTTATCAGGTCTGGAATCCCAATATTGTCCTGGTCTCTTACTCCTTATGTAAGACCATAATTTCTTGTTTTGATGATCACCTTCTGAAATAATCGAATTAACATAATTGGAGTGGGCAAGCCGACATTCCTTTCTGACATCTTCTCTTATAATGTTTGATACCTCTAATCAGTAATCTTTCTGAATACGGGGGGTTAGTTTCAATCTCTTAAGAACCGACGGTCCTTATTCCTTCTCACATACATGGCTGATAGGGTGATAGTTTCTTTATATTTTTTCAACTTCTCAACAAACGTTTGGTTTTTGTATTATCCATGGCTGATGGTTCTTGCTGGAAGTTATTTTAGTTGGTATGTTGTCATCCATAATAAATTCCAGGTTAGTTTTTATGCACTTTCCAAAGGTCATTGACATTATCTTTACCACTATGAGACCTGCACAAAAAAAGGCGACTGAAATCATGAATATCCCTGCATAATTTTGGTAAGTAAGAAATCCGCTTGGTTCCAGAGTCTGATGGTTATAAAAGAAATAACTTCAAAAAGTGTATCCAACAAATTAAAGGCAGAGCTATCCATCCATGGCCAACAGACAACGTTGTTTTGCAGTACTCCAGTTTTTGATGGAGTGTCTGTTCGTAAAGAACATACAGACCTCAGTTTCTTTTTTTCCCTCTCCTACTCTTCAACCTGCTTTCCACTCAGCGATCCTCCTCACTCCTAACTTAACACTACCTTCAAACCACCTCACTCCCCTCCCCCCCCCCCCCCCGACACCCACACCCACCTCCGTCTCTGTTCCACCTTTTTTTTTGTGCAAAAATTGTCACAGAATGCTCACTGTCCACTTCCCCCACTGCCCACAGCACTAAAAGCACGGACCCCAATAACTGTAAAAGACGTGAAGAGGGATAGAGACACATTCTCCTGGCTGGGGACTGTCTAGCAACTTGTTTGAGAGGGTGCTCTCTCCTCTCTGTGCAGGTATCACCACCACCGACCGCTACCCTCAGACCTTCTCTTGTCCCCCCCCCCCCACCCCCCCCCCCCCCCCTCATTTCCCCTGTCTCCTCCTCTGCTGGCATCTCACTCGCCCCTTCCTCTCCTTCTTCCCCCCCATTCCCAGTCAGTTTGGCTACCAGTTCGTAAGGCGGTGTGATGGTGAGGGGGAGGAGGGGTGTGATGATGTGAGGGGGGAGGGGGTGGGATGGGGCAGTGGGGTATCGCGCATCTTCTCCTTTGCAGATCTGACTCTTGTGGTGACATCTCCACTTTTCTTTTTAAAAGCTTTTCCATGGAAATGGTATATACACAGAATGGACTTGAAGCTGTGTTAAAGTTGGTACTGGAGTTTGTACCCTTCACCAGAACGAGCACAATGAAACACCGCAAACAGTATTCTCATGGACTGACCCTTGTTGTTCAGATAGATCAGGATTTTTGTTAGGTGTTCAAATTTTCATTTTTTTTGGCAGTGGGTAGGTAGGTAGGTAATGTTGCTTATAGCCCAGCCGATCACAAAGGGCCATATCAGGGCTGTCACCACGTTTGAATTCCACTCAAGTCTGGCAATGGGTACGTTTCATTTAAACATGAATAAAGGAAAAAAAATGTTCGTATCGTCACTATGGTTGCAACATTACCAGATTTTAGAATACCTCATACTTCACATGTGTGTGTGTGTGTGTGTGTGTGTGTGTGTGTGTGTGTGTGTGTGTGTGTGTGTGTGTGGTGTGTGTGTGTGATTTTTCCTCAAAAGATAGACAGTGTAAATGTCTAGGTGGACGTAGTAATAACAGAATAAAAAACAGCATAGACTTTGATTTCCCTCTCTAACCCCAACACTCTAACACAGGCACAGTGGAAGGCTGTTGGGAATTGTATCGTGGTCATAAATACAGGCCCTCTGTGAAACCGTTCTTGTTATTGCATAGTCAGCACCATAGCCATTGTTTCTGTTCATTGCAGCTCTGTTTCTGTTTCTGTTGAAAGTTCTCATTAGGGAATAAGTATACAAACCGACTTGCATATTTTGTACATGCGTGTGTGACATTACACCATGTATTAATGGCAGGGTTTCACCTCCTTCAACACCAGCGGCTGTCAGGTTAACACACATTGAAATCCCATGGCTTAATGGACCTTGGGAACAGTGGACTGTTAAGGTTTAGTTTGTCTACAGCACAGCATTACGGGGGTATATCCCATTCACCTCCTTCCACCACCTTAACCTTCCTTGACTGAATCAGCTTTTTAAAACCATAAATTTCTGCCTCACAAGTTGCTTTGATCTCACAACTTTCATGTCCATCATCAAAGGCTCTAACCATTCTATCACGTGCTCTTCTGAAATGGAAATAAGGCTGTGTTTTAAAAGTCATTTTTTTCATGTATTTTGTTAGCTGTGGCCCGTATCATGGGGCCTTATGCTAGAGTCGTGGTAAAATTCCTCTTACTGATGTCTTGTATACTTATATTTCTCAGAGCTGATGGATGCCTGGGCACGTTATACGTGGTAAAAATATTCAAGCAGAAGGGCAAGAGTGGATGTTGGGTGAAGTGGAGTGTAAGTGGGGAATGTAAGGACTTGTTAGTTTAGGGAAGGGCGATACACTGGCCATGTCTCAAATGAAAAAGGATCCTCCTGGTGTCAGTTATGGAGACGTGTATCAACCTGCCTCACACTACTCTGTGGTCCTTCATGACTTGATCGTATCTGGTTTCTTTTTCCCTCCTCTTGCTCTTAATGCTCAGAGTTCTCTGGATTGCTGGCAGGAAGAGTGCCACAGATTGTTCCCAAATGTGGCTCTATGTAGGAGCGAATAAGAGCACTCACCCAGCTAAAGAACATGGAAGATAAGACTTTCTCCTCTCTCTCTCCCTTTCTCTCTCTGTTTCTCTCTCTCTCTCTCTGTTTTCTCTCTCTCTCTCTCTCTCTGTCTGTCTGTCTGTCTGTCTGTCTGTCTGTCTGTCTGTCTGTCTCTATCTCCTTTGATGAACTCAAACTGAAATTTATAGAGAGGGCTGAATAGAGAAAGCACAGATGAAAAAGCAATCACTCTCTGCATGAATAAGAACAAACTGATTTATGGAAAAACAGAATATATATAATACAAATGAGAATGTCTCCATTCTCTCTGTCTCACTCTCTCTCTCTCTCTCTCTCTCTCTCTCTCTCTCTCTCTCTCTCTCTCTCTCTCTCTCTCTCTCTCTCTCTCTCATTCAAACTGAAAAGTAGGAGAAAATAAGATGTTTAAAAAAAGCAGGGTTACCATGCCATCCTTCTCTGCTGCCCTATATTGTGAGCACTTGGTCTCATGGAAAAAAAAAAACTCCCTTCACACCATGTCTAGAGGCACCCACACAAAGAACATAGCCCACTTTCCTACACCCTCGCCCATTACTCTCTCCCTTCAGCACTTTTCCCTAAAGCCTGCTTCCATTTCAGCTGTGGGCAGGTTGTAGACTTCCAGGTCGAATCTCTTCCTGGGTGAAGGAATTCCGCACTCAGCAAATGTCAAGAAGTTAATTGCATAGCGCAGTAAGGGAACTAGCGTGTGAATCTAGAAGCCATGTTTGGAAGTCGGGGTTCTCAGTTAAACTGTCAGTTGTGGCCTACTTCCTGGCAACGAGTTCATTCCCAAAGATCAATGAAAACAAGGACAACTGGATAGAAAGTCTAAAAATATTTTCTTCTTCTGTGGAGGATGACTGGCGTCAATGATGAGGGGTCGGTGATAATGTCATTCTGGTTTGACAAAGAAATGGGAATATTTACTGTCTATGTATGTTTTTCTCACTTTCAATAGTGATCAGAAATAATTATAGAAAACGAGTTTGATTGCGGGTTTTTTAGCTTTTTTTTTGTGCGAACATGAAGAAAAAGAAGGAAAGAGAAGAAGAATAGAAGAGAGAAGGAGGAGGAGGAGGAGGAGGAGGCGGAGGAGGAGGAGGAGAGGAGAAGAAGAAGAAGAAGAAGAAGAAAACAACAACAACAACAACAACAACCCCATCACCAACAACATCAACAACTACGCAACAATAATCTCATGTATCAAACGACTAAAAGGCAGTGCCATCCACCTGTTTCAACAGAAACATTGTCTGAATGACTTCATTACTGACGGAGTGTCAGCACCTGAACAACACGCAGGCCTCACTTTTCCTTTCCTACCTCCTCTGCTTCTCTTCAACTTGCTTCCACTCCAACTCATCCTTTACACTGACGTCAGCCATCTCCATCATCACCCCCCAACCCCCCCCACCCCTCGCCCTCACCCCACCTACTCTTCCTTCGCACCTCTGTGCAAAAATTGTCACAGAACGGCTCACTGTCCCTCTTCACCACAGTCGACGGCATTCAAAGCACGGACCCCCAGAACTGTAAGAGACAGTGAGGTGCGATAGGGACACCTCCCTCTTGTCTGGGGATTGTCTAGCAACTTGTTTTGAGAGGGTGCTATCTCTTCTCTATGCAGATCTCACCACCACCACCAACCGTTACCCTCGACCCTCTCTTTGTCCACCCCCCCTCCCCCCTCATTTCCCCTGCCTCCTCCTCTGCTCGTATCTCACTCGCCCCTTCCCCTCCTTTCCCCATTCCCAGTCAACTGGTTTACCAGTTTCGTAAGGTGGTGTGATGGTGATAGGGAAATAGGGGGGGGGGGGGGGGGGGGGGGGAGCTGGAGGGGGTATCGTCTCTTCTCCTTTGTGGGATCTGACTTCTCTTGTGGTGACATCTCCACTCATCTCTTCTTCTTTGTGGATCTGACTTCTCTTGTGGTGACATCTCCACTCATCTCTTCTTTGTGGATCTGATTTCTCTTGTTGTGACATCTCCACTCGTCTCTTCTTCTTTGTGGATCTGACTTCTCTTGTGGTGACATCTCCACTCATCTCTTCTTTGTGGATCTGATTTCTCTGTGGTGACATCTCCACTCGTCTCTTCTGCTTTGTGGATCTGACTTCTCTCGTGGTGACATCTCCACTCGTCTCTTCTTCTTTGTGGATCTGACTTCTCTTGTGGTGATATATCCACTCGTCTCTTCTTTGTGGATCTGACTTCTCTTGTGGTGATATCTCCACTCGTCTCTTCTTTGTGGATCTGACTTCTCTTGTGGGTGACATCTTCACTTGTCTCTTCTTCTTTGTGGATCTGACTTCTCTTGTGGTGACATCTTCACTCATCTCTTCTTCTTTGTGGATCTGACTTCTCTTGTGGTGAC
>JADBJO010021763.1:0-29006 GCA_016801955.1 Conus betulinus
A
Source organism: Conus betulinus (assembly GCA_016801955.1). NCBI lineage: Eukaryota > Metazoa > Mollusca > Gastropoda > Neogastropoda > Conidae > Conus > Conus betulinus. Next base: position 2 of record JADBJO010021763.1, read on the forward strand.
CAGGAACGCTACGTCAAGATCAGATGGATGACAGCGGCCAAACAGGAACGCTACGTCAAGATGGATGACAAGCGGCCAAACAGGAACGCTATGTCAAGATGGATGACAAGCGAACAATGGTCTCAAGAGGATGGCAGAGAAGAGAATGTATACAGCCCAGCTGACCGCAAAAGCCGTATCAGGGCTGTCACGTTAAAGTCAACTCTCCAAGTCGATTAAAAAGAATCTACGCAACTTGGTAAAACACCGGAAATTGTTACATTTTAATAAAATCTTTGGATCAGAAAAAAAAAACTTTCAGAAACGCATAAATCCCATCGGGCGAGACATCTGAGCAGGGTTTTTATGGAATATGCTGTGAAAGTGTGTCTCATCTTGCAAGTCCCAACATTCGAAAAACAGATCTTCGCCTTTTAAAAGACAATGGGTGTGTAAACATTTGTGGCCTGTATGCAAACAGCGTTTAAATTTTTACCGCCACCCCTGAAACACGGTAACTCAGGAATGCACACATTTGAACCAGCGTTTACCGTCTGCAAGTTCCATTCCTCTTGCCAGAGATCTTTGGCAGAGGGCAAAAGAGACTGACAGGGTTTGGAGGGTGGAAAGGGAGTGGTACAAGATGTGAAGATGGCAAGAGGGCGGCACTGAAGTCTGTTCTGTGCCTGTCCAGCACGGGCCGCAACCAGCAGCTTGCATTCAGAGCCGCCCATCCAGAGCCCCATTACAGCACACGGCTCATGGCTCATTTCAGGGCACAGCCAGCACCTTGCATTCATCACCTGTCCATCCACCTCCATTAGCACTACGGCTCATTTCAACCCACAGCCAGCACCTTGCATTCATCACCTGTCCATCCAGAGCCCCATCAGCACACGGCTCATCTCCGGGCACAGCCAGCACCTTGCATTCAGACCTGTCCATCCAGAGCCCCATCAGCGCACGGCTCATCTCAGGGCTAATGACAAAACATCCATCTGACATTTATGAACGTCCTGCCATAAGTCATGTGCAGATAGGGAACAAACAATTCACTTCACGGGGAACCAGATCACTTTACCCAGAAACTGTTCACTATTCATGGGTAATGCCCGTTCAGCTACGGGGCAGCCATATCAGAGCTGAGGTCAGTTATGGCAAGATAATGTTGCTTATAGCCCAGCCCACTGCAGAGGCACATCAGGGCTACAATCAAATCATGTACGCAGCTCCCACTCACAAAAATTCAAGCATGATCAAGCAAGGAAGAAAAAAGAATGTGGAAAAGGGAGGATCAGGGGGGGTAGCTGGGGGGGGGGGGGAGGGGGGGGGGGGGGGGGGGGGGGGAGGCTGCTCAAAACCCGATTTTCCACAGCATTTTTGATCGAATAAATCAAGTACTTCGAATCTGGACTACCCATCCCTGGAATGGTGACGGCTGGCAAGTGTTTAGCCATGGAATGGTAAAGATCGAAAAACAGCCTACCAGTACGGTGGACGGACCAGGCAGTACAGGGTGGACGGACCAGACAGTACAGGGTGGACGGACCAGGCAGTACAGGGGGTGGACGGGACCAGGCAGTACAGGGTGGACGGACCAGGCAGTACAGGGTGGACGGACCCAGTACAGGCAGTACAGGGTGGACGGACCAGGCAGTACAGGGTGGACGGACCAGGCAGTACAGGGACCAGGCAGAACAGGGTGGACGGACCAGGCAGTACAGGGTGGACGGACCAGGCAGCAGAGATTCTACATGGTGCTACCCGTTTTTTCTCCATAGTAGCGGGCAAAGGTGTGCGTGTATATATGTATATTTGTATGATATATATATATATCTCATACATATATATGTATTGGTGCACTATGCAAAGCTTATTTCCACACGTACACTCCCATATGTGCTTAACTCGTGTAACACAAAATGCGCAGCCACTACTACACACACACACACACACACACACACACACACACACACACACTTACACATACCCCCCCCCCCCCCCCACACACACACACACACACACACGCACGCACACACACGTGCACACACACCCCGCGCGCGCACACCCGCGCGCACACACACACGCGCACACACACACGCGCACACACACACGCACTCAGGACTTTGCTTGGTGGGAAGAAAAAATGCCTTTACTTCTATTAAGCGACTAAAAAAAAAAAAAAAAATGCACACCCGAGCAGTACACACCCTGGCATGTCTCTCAGTTGCAGGGGTGAATGAAAAAAAAAAATGGCAGGAACAGAAGCGCGGGGGGGGGGGGGGGGGGGGGGGGGGGAGGGGGGAAAGGGTAAAAAAGTTTTGAAAAACGAAACCAATTCAAAAAGGTACGCTCGGTATTCCCATTGAATCTCAGACAATATAAAAAAAAAAGAAAAGAAAAAAAAACTCCATGCAATTCTGCTTTGGGGAGGCAAGGTGATTCAAATGTCGTTGAGGTTTCTGCTCGGCAACCCGCAAAACTGACTGAAAGGATCCGTTCATGAACGAAAAAGGTTTCAACTTACATGTGCGCAAGTGTGCAAGTGTGCGTCACAAGTTATTTACTGAGAGAGAGAGAGAGAGAGAGAGAGAGAGAGAGAGAGAGGGTGGTGCGAGTCACTACCGCATCTTCTTCACTTACCAGAACAAGATGATCTGAAGAACGTAGTAACAGACTACATAAATGGGGGTAAACAGCCCTACTAATGTTTTGTTCTGGAAAAGGTCAATTTTCACTAGCCTTTTAGCATAGAACGACATTTGACACTCCAAACACTCAACGAAAGTTTGAGAACATGGCTTCAATTTTATCAAAGTGGAATTCACTTAAACCAAATTTTTTTTAAAGGTCAGATTCCGTGCAGTCAGCTTTTACGTGTCTTAAGGCATCACAAACATAAGCAGTCCTTCAATAACCGGAACAATAATAACCCCTTCGCTTAACCTACTTATCAACTAGAAAGGTGATGACAAATATATAAAGATGACAAAAAATAAAAGCCCTGTTACCATGCCGGCCTCCCTACGCTAACCTACAGCTAAACCCTAACATCCCTAACGCCCGGGCCTTCGCCTACACAGTCTAACATATAAACTGGACACATTAAAAAAAAACAAACAATACATTACATGCTAATCTAGGGTTACATTTCTATTCTAAGTCAATATTTGGGGGAAAAAAAAAAAACGTTCCTAATCAGACTACTGCTGTACCTGGCAAAATAAAGAGAACGACACGGAACTCAACACATATAGAACGCCACAGAAATGTTGACAGAGAGTATAAAGCGACACCACACGCACAAAAAGAGCTATCTAATTTCCTACACTAATTTCCTACACTATCTAACCGGCCAGCCTTTGTATCACTACACCCTCTATTCTATAACATGTTCTATTTACACTAAAGCTAACCTATCACCCTTTCTCTCCGGGGTCTCTACTCCTACATTTCAATGTCTGCTCCTCCTACTTCACTACAACGGAGGTAAGGCTCCGTACGAACGTCGATGGACTAACACCTATCTGGGGACCTACGGATACGGGCAGAGCGGAGCAAAAGGTCCTCTCTGGTATAAGGAGGGGTCACACAACCATCCCCACCATCCCACTCTACATCAGTGTCCCCCCCCCTCCCTCCCACCGGACAAGCACTTCAAACGCCTGGCCCTCCTATTTCCGTCCGTGCGGAAGTCGACGGACTGGTATCTAAGCGGGGGCCTACGTAGACGGCCAGAGCGGCGCATCATGTCTTCTCTGGTGTATGGAGGGCTCAGACATAATTCCTCCTCCCCCCACCACCCCCCTCTACATCTATGTCGCTCCCGTCTGACAAGTACTCCCACCCTGCCGGCTGGCCAAGGAAAGAGGACATCACAGAGGACGGGGAGCCAGGTACAGGGGGGAGGTCGCCGCTGCTCCGGGGAAACACTGTCACTGTCCCAGTCAGTGTCTGGTTCCCCTAACCTCCGGAGGTAGCTCTCCGTGCGGAAGTCCTCTGCCCGGTACCTCTCTGGAGGCCTGCTCACCCGGGCAGAGCGTCGCACAGGTTGTGGGGGAACCGTCGTTGGTCTTTTTGTCCGTCTTTGTCGTTTTGTCGGTTGGGTCAGTGTGTCAGTGCGTCGTCGTCGTTTAAGCAGTTTTGCCAGTTGTGTCAGAATGTCAGCGCGTCGTCGTCTGTGTCTCTCGTCTTCGTCCTCGTCGTCTGAGGTGTAATAGAAGACCACATCCTCAGTCTTGTCAATGTCAGCGTCAGTGTAATTGTCCGGGCCAAAAAGCCTACCTGTAACTAGTGGAGCAGCAGCAATGGGACCTACGCTAGGGGCCCGGGCACTTGGAGGCACGGCATGCCCGTGGTTCCTCATCCACGCAATGTACGGGTAAACCCACTCCCGTGGCTTGCTGTTCGGGGGGCTATGGCGACGCCTGGATGGCCCGGGGGCGTCGTCCCTGTCATCCTGAGGGTCTGCACAACAGAGTGAGCAATGGGACATCAGTCCACTGGCAAATAAACTTCAAGATTCAATTGTAACTCAAATCATGACCACATCGATTAATAGCGAGCCACTCTTCAACAGTTTAACATCAAGTTCAAAGCATGTCTCAGTTTAACATTTTGTCCACTTTTAATGGTGCATTGAAAGTTTTAACCTGATTGAACACGGGTTACACGTATGTACAAACTTAAGGGGTTTTTATGCCATAAAGAACTTTGGGGTTTTGATACCCAAGTAAAATTTCTGGAAAGGATTGGTCATACTTCATTCAAAGAGCGACTTTCATCGCCGAGATTCAATGTGATTGGGGAGAGAGTGCGCGTTCGTGTGTGTGTGTGTGTGTGTGTGTGCGCGCGCGCGCGCGCGCTTTATGTGCGAGTGTGTGAGTGTGCGCGTGGCCTTTTCATGTGTGCGTGTCTTTTTATGTGTACACACGCACCCGCGCGTGCATGTGCGCGCATGCGTGTTAGTATCCGACTGGTTTAAATTTGATGATTAGCTGTACTGCGAGTATCATGGTCTGCAACATGGAACTTTGGCGACCTCGCTGACAACCGGCATTGGCCCATCCGAGATGATTGCCGTTGTTTTTCTTGCAAGAGATCCGTTAAATGTATTCATTTATTTTATGCTTTACGCGTTCACACGCTTGGTTTTCATGTGCGCGATTTTCAAATTTCAGTGCGCGATGTACCCCAGTTGTACACCTTGTGAAACCCAGGAACAAATTTTAACAGTTAAAATCTTTAACCACACTGTGAATACTTGGGCTTAAATGTCATTCTTGTCAAGTCTGTAATGAAATGTTGACTTTAAGTCAGCTTAAACCTGCCAGCGAACATGCAAAAATCTTGTTCCCATCCACATGACGAAAAACCAACCTCAGCTGAGACTACTAATGTCATTAACATTTAAACAGAATTGTTTTCTAAACGACTGCAACAAAGATGTTGCAGCTGTTCAAGGGATGGAGAACAGGAGTAACAAGGTCTGCTTCCATATTTCTTTAGTTCAACAACAGTTCTTGCAAAATCCGTAAAAAAAAAAATATGAGTCAAAACAGGGGAAATATTGGAAAGCAGGATAGACTTTAAGAAATCTATACCTGTATTCGCAGAATTTAGCCAGCAGCAAAATCAAATCAAACACATTGGTGGATGTACCGATCCGTAATCCAAAAAGAATAAGATTACAAGCAATATCCACTTGGCAATCTCGTTTTAAACAGAATTGTAACTGATCAAAAATCCTGAACAAGACAGTTCGAAAAAAAGGTGCTCAATAGTCTCAGTCTACCTCTTGCTTTCAAAACATGCATAACGGGTCTTCAAGACACATGCGAACATTTCCTTCTTGAAAGGATACGGTGCAAAATCCTAGTCCGGAGCCATCTGAGCTGGACATCAATCTTAATGGCCAAATACATGTTTCCAATTTAATTGGCTAAAAGTTTCATTCCATTTACTAACGGATGGAATGAAAAGATGCGATCAATGCATGTAATAATAATAATAATAATAATAATAATAATATGAATACTTATATAGCGCCTATTCTCGCCTATGTACAGCTTTAGTGACTTCTACAAATGATTGTCCTAGTTTTAGAATCCACAATCTTATACTGATTAGTCAACTGAAATGCATGTTTGTTCAGGAAGCTCTTACTGCTTGGATTACGCCATTGTAAAATAGCAAATTTGTGCTTTTGATGTGTATTTTTGTCTAAACTCACCGTTTTACGAATACAAGTTTGGCGTCTATCCCTTCTTGATCATAAGTTGTGCAGTTCAAAATTTTTCAAAAATATTCCGACGTGCTTTTGGTCTGTTGACACGTTGATCATTCCGAACATCGGTCTTTACATTCAGAACAATGTTTCTGTCTGCTGCAGCAATGACGCATTTCATTCCGGATGTCAATTAGTCTGATTAGAAAAAAGCCTCCAAGTGTTTTCACAATAGCTCGGATCATACACCTCTACTAAAGTAGTTAAAGAAAATTCAATGTCTAGTATGAAGCAGCTTCCAGAATTTCTTACAGATTTTCCGGTATGTGTTCATATTCCTTAGATGCAATAATATTGCAATTATATAAAATCTTACACAAGACGGTAGGTATTCGTACAGTCATATGTAAAGACATCCACTACCAAATACAGTTGAATGTAACAAAAAAAAAAAAAAAAAAAAAAAACAAAAACAAAAACATACAGCATCCATATTTCATACAGCATTCGATATTTCAGGGCTGGAATAGCTCAGTGTTAGAGCACCCGGACTCGTAATCTTGGTGATCCCTGGGGTTGCTAGTTCGAATCTCTGTTGGGCTGTTTTTGGTAGCCCCCAGCCCCCCCCCCCCCCCCCCCCCCCCCCCCCCCCCCCCCCCCCCCCCCCCCCCCCCCCCCCCCCCCCCCCCCCCCCCCCCCCCCCCCCCCCCCCCCCCCCCCCCCCCCCCCCCGAGTTAACATTGGTTCTGACTATTTCCCACACAGTCCTTCGAATGAGATTATAAACCGAGGTTCCGTGTGTGAACGAACGCATAGGGGGCCGGAATAGCTCAGCGGTACGGCGCCGGACACGTAATCTGGTGATCCTGGGGTTGCGGGGGTTCGAATCTTCGCCGGTCCGTTTCGGTACAGGGGGATTTTTCCCCTCAGAGTTAACATTGGTTATGACTCCGTTTCCCATACAGTCCGAGTGAGACTATACATAAACCGAGGTTCCGTGTGTGAACGCACGCATAACATCTTGCACACATAAAATCACATGAACTTTCGGAAGAGATGGCCAGTTTGGCCGTTGGTATGGATGACACGTTTAACATAACATGCACCCTGCGTAAGAAATGGAAAGAATGGAGGAAGTAAGGAAACTGAGTGAACGATATTGAACGATATTGACTGTGTGACAGGGGAAGCGACTGAATGAAGCGCCAGCTGGCAGCTCTTCAGCCGGCACTACCCAGGTAGGCAGCCCATTGTGTGTAAACGAGTTTGGATTGTAAGGCGCTTAGAGCTTGGTCTCTAATCGAGGACAAGGGCTACAAAAGTACTCATAATATCTTGCACACACGTAAAATCCCATCACCAACTTTCGGAAGAAGGCCAGTTAGGCCGTTGGTACGGATGATGTTATACATAGCATGCACCCAGCATGAGAAATTGAAAGGACGAAGGAAGTAAGGAAATTGAGTTAACGATATTGAATAATATGCCTGGATGACACGGGAAACGACTAAATGAAGCGCCAGCTGGCAGCTCTGCAGTCGGCACTACCCAGGTAGGCAGCCCGTTAAATAAACGAGTGTGGACTGTAAAGCTCTTATAGCTTGGTCTCTAGCCGGTCATAGGCGCTGTGTAAGTGTTCATAAGAATAAAGTACACTGTTCCACTGCACGCAATCTGCAGAGAGGTGATTTCGCGCGCGCAAGTTAGCCAAAGTTGTCGCTCTTCGGTCGTAGCGCATTTATAATCGTTTAAACCGCAACAAGTCCAGTGACTGCTTATTAAGGGTTGTCTTGAAATTTCCCCCAGCGTCTTCTGACCAAACTCATTAGCATAAAATTTACACGAAAACGAAAGTCATTATCGAATACATAGGCTGAAGATCGGCTCTCAACAACCGTTTCCATGACTCGGCAAACTACCTAGATGGGCTGTTCAAGTTAAATCAAACAGCAAGTGAATTTTCAGCCATCGACCAGAAACTGATGCCGTACGAGCATCAGCAATCGAACCAAAACGGAATTCATCTTCATATTCAGACTGCAATTCCTGCATACAAGTTCTCTCTGCAATCCATACCAACGTCCTTTTCATTCCAAGTGTCCTGGATTTAAAAAAAAAGTTCAGTACAGTAACATGCTGATCTGGTGGTGGTGCCAATCGATTTTTCCTGTGACGCCTCCACTCGCCCCATCACTATTGAGAACTATCCCAATTCAGGGATAGTGACACCAACAACCTGGCTACAATACTTAGTAAAAAAAAAAAATCTTAGGATCTCTGGAAGAACTATATTTGAACCAGGCGTCGGGAGACTCAAGAGTGGGTTTACGTTATGTGTCCACAAGCTTACGTCCCTTCAGATTCCTCATTTATCGCTTGGCAAATTATAATTCCAGTGGCACTTGGTAAGAATGAAACGGAGCAGCACTTCTAGACATCAAAATGTTGGGGAAAAGTTCATTTACCTAGAGCCAATTCCTGCACTGGTCAGAAATGCATTCTTCAGCCTTAGTGTACTTCGTCTACCAAAGACGCGTTAACAGGGAGAACATACGCAAAAAAACATATCAATGCACAATGCTTTCTAGGCCGCCCCCTCCCCTTTCAACTCCAAGTTTGATTTACAGGAACATCCGACTGACCGGACCAGTTTCTACAGGTCATCAGGTGTGTGCACATTCCGGCTCGCCATTTTTATGATTCACTAGATTAGATCTGTACAGGCCCGTTTCATTTAACGTCTCTTCAGATGATTTTAGACAAACTGTACCACTTCAACGATTCCTTGGTACCTAAGTTTTGGCTCTTCATAAACAGTCTACTTCAGATTGAGTAGCACTTGCATTGCATTAGTAATGCATATATCATACACAACATTAAGATTTAATCTCTTTCTGAAGATAATACAGAAAAATCTAACAGATGAACTGAAACTGATAACCTGTAGGTACACGCATCACCAAGAGAACTTTGTGGTTCATGCGTTTCAACCTTCACTTTACAATTGTTCTAAGCTGTCAAGCAATGTCTGCTACTTGCACAAATGTTCATTTCCCACACTCAGCATTTCAGACAAGGAATGCTGTCATGAAAGAATCGGTTTTCTTTTTTTACATTCCTTTGTTCTGACTTTTGCAACGATTACCGTTTGTTTCCACTTTAAATCTGATGGAACCGAAAAGAAATGTAGCTATACTTTTGAGACAATCAAAGAATTAAGTTATCAATATTTTGGGTTTTACAGTCCCAGTATAGCAACGACTGCAATGCACTTGGACTCAATACAGAGTAGAAACACTTATAAGGGATGGTGTCTTACATTTGCAAAGTGAAGGCCATTAGTACTGCATATAATTCTATTGATTTTGAAAATGTTTTGAACGACGAATTCAAATCGCTGCAGATGTATCCACAACTGAACCATTTGTATCAATTCTGGTGATCAGCATAAGAACTCGGTGTTCAATTTACAAGAATTGAAACTTTTTTCCTATTCTTCGATTCATGATCGAAGTTTCCACCTAAGTGCTGACATAGAGGCATCTAAGGTACGGCAGGATTTCTAAAGTCAACGTAGGCCTTTAATCAAAATCACACCACGACAAAACTTCAGAAGAACGTTTTTTTTATTGCACATTTATATAAAATGTTTGGCCTTTAGGGACATTATTTTAATCCATTAAATTCATACTTAGTTTTTCACTAGAAACTGAATCTTTGCCTGGCTTCGAACCACACATCCTGCCACTCCATGTTCACGGAAGGTAAACACTAGCCGCATTGTAGCACATGTATTTGCGTGCACTTGAATCCCTGCTTTGTTAACGATTTAAATTGGAACTGAACAGTACACTTCTCGCCCATACTTCAGCTTTAAGCAGAAAGGATGTAAAAGGGGCTTTAGCATTGTCTTAAGGATTGACAGTAAGTTTAGACTTTTTGCGTTATTAGATTTTATCTAAGAAACTCAACATTTCTGGCATCAATAGGACTTCTAAAAAAAATTACATTTGCTGTTAACACCGTGCCATCTAGGTTCAAGGGATTGCAGTACTGAAGCTTTTTTCTTCCATTGTTATAAGTTTTTCCTCTGTGAATTTGAGAACATTCTCTATATGAAGATCAGTTGCAATTTTTGATATAAATCCTACACATGGCCGACTATTTTGCCCATTTTTGAAGACACTAATGTCTATCACAGCAATATCTGCTTTCTGAAACAGTTTTGCCCGTAAAGGATTTGGAATAGTATGGTATGAGCAATGACTGGCCCCTGAGGAACATCCATATCTATACACCTGGAAGAATATTTCATCCATTTTTGTACATATCTCTGATGACCTTGTGTCAGTAAACACTTTTTAAATTTGTAGACTTATTGGGCATGCAAAACACTCGTATGCTTTTAACGTCAATTTTTGTGCGTGTGGGGGAGTACTATTTGAATTCAAAGGTTAACAGTATCTATTGTACGCCCACCCCTTCTGATTTGTGCCTGTTGAACCGAGCATTTTTCCACAGTTGTATCAAAACATGTTTAATGAAAATGTGTATTCATTTACCCAAGTCCTTAATCTTCTCTTGCCTTCTTAACTTGTCCAGCTTGAGGGAAGGGGGGGGGGGGGGGGGGGGGGGGGGGGGGATTATTCCCCATTTCTCTTTATAAGGCAACAGAATTGAATCTTCCAGAAGGCACACGAGAAAGCATTTGATAAAAACTCTTGATCAACTGGTGAACTTTGAGATGAAATAGCTGACTGAACTTTCAATTTCGAGAACTGGATTTGAGAACAAGTTTGGCAACTAGAATTGCACTCGAATATTCCTGCATTGTTTTTCATTTCAGAATGCTCACGTTCTGCCCATAAACTTCATTGCCTATTCTGAGACTACACAAAACATTTTTCAATAGCAGCTAAAAATTCGTTACCAAATTTTACAGAGTAAGTTCCACCTATGACGCCTCCACCCGCCCCCTCACTATTGAGAACCAGCCCAATTCAGGGCTATTGAGACCAACATCCTGGCTACAATACTTAGTAAAAAAAAATCCTAGGATCTCTGGAATTGAACTATTATGAACCAGGCGTCGGGAGACTCAAGAGTGGGTTTACATTGTGTCCACAAGCTTACGTACTTCAGATTCCTCATTTATCTCTTGGCAAATTATAACTCTAGTGGCACTAAAGAATGAAACGGAGCGGCACTTCTAGACATAAACATCAAAATGTTGGGAAAAGTTCATTTACCAAAAGCCAGTTCCTGTACTGGTCAGAAGTGCATTCTCTAGCCTTAGTGTACTTCGTCTACCAAAGACGACGCGTTAACAGCACACGCAAAAAGAACTAACTATCAATGCACAATGCTTTCTAGCACACACCCCTCACCCCCCCCCCCCCCCCCCCCTTTCAACTCCAAGTTTGCTTTACGGGAACATCAGACTGACCTAACCAGTTTTTCTACAGGTCATCAGGTGTGTGCACTTTCCGGCTCGCCATTTCGATTATTCACTAGATTAGATCCGTTCGGGCTAGTTTCATTTAACGACTCTTCAGATAATTTTAGACAAAATTGCACCACTTCGACGATTCCCAATACATAATCTAATCCTTGGTACCTAAGTTTTAGATCTTCATAAACAGGCTACTTCAGATTGAGTAGCATCTGCATTGCATTAGTAATGCATGTATTACATTATTTTTCAAGATTTAATCTTTCTGAAGTTAATACAGAAAAATCTAACAGATGAACTGAAACTGATGACCTACAGATACACGCATCATCAAGAACTTTGTGGTTCATGTGTTTCAACTTTCACTTTATATTTGTTCTTAGCTGTCAAGCAGTGTGTACGATTTGCACAATTTCATTTCCCACACCTAGCATTTCAGACAAGGAATGCTGTCATGAAAGAATCGATTTTTTTGTTTACATTTCTTTGTTTTGACTATTGCAATGATTACTGTTTATTTCCACTTGGAACAATCTGATGGAACCGAAAAGAAATCTAGCTACACTTTGAGACAATGAATTAATTTATCAAAATTTTGGTTTTATAGTCCTTAGTTTGGCAACGACTGCAATGCACTTGGACTCAATACAGAGTAGAAACACTTATAAGGGACGTGTCTTGCGTTTGCAAAGTGAAGGCCATTAGTACTGCATATAGTTCTATCGATTTTGAAAATGTTTTGAACGACTAGTTCAAATCGCTGCAAATGTATCCACAACTGAACCATTTGTATCAATTCTGGTGATCAGCGTAAGAGCTCAGTGTTTAATTTACAAGAATTGAAACTTTTTTCCTGTTCTTCGATTCATGATCAAAGTTTCCACCTACGTGCTCACATAGAGGCATCTAAGGTACGGCAGGATTGTCTAAGGTCAACATAGGCCTTAATGAAAATTACACCACGACAAACGTCAACATAGGCCTTAATGAAAATTACACCATGACAAAACTTCAAAAGAACCTTTCCTTATTGCACAATTACATAAAATGTTTGGCCTTTAGGGACATAACATTTAATCCATTAAATTCACACAAAGTTTTCACTAGAAACAATCTTTGCCTGGCTTCGAACCACACATCCTGCCACTCCGTGTTCACAGAAGGTAACACTAGCCTTGCGTGCAGTTGAATCCCTGCTTTAACGATTTGATATAATCTGCAACTGAACAGTACACTTCTTGCCCATACTTCAGCTTTAAGCAGAAATTGATGTAAAAAGGGCTTTAGCATTGTCTTAAGGATTGACAGTTAAGGAAATTTTAGACTTTTTGCTTTATTAGATTTTATCCGAGAATCTCAACATTTCTGGCGTCAAATAGGACTTCTGACAAAAAAAAAACGTGCATTTGCTATTAACACCGTGCCATCTAGGTTCAAGGATTGCAGTACTGAAGCTTTTTTCTTCCGCTGTTATAAGTTTTTCCTCTGTAAATTCTAGAACATTTTCTCTATATGAAGATAAGTTGCAATTTTTGATATAAATCCTACACATGGCCGACTATTTTGCCCATTTTCTAAGACACTAATGTCTATCACAGCAATATCTGCTTTCTGAAACATTTTTGCCCATGAAGGATTTAGAATAGTAAGGTATGAGAAATGACTGGCCCCTGAGGAACATCCATATCTATACACCTGGAAGAATATTTCATCCATTTTTGTACATATCTCTGATGACCTTGTGTCAGTAAACACTTTTGAAATTTGAAGACTTATTGGGCATGCACAACACTTGTATGCCTTTAACGTCACAATTTTTGTGCGTGTGCGAGAATACTATTTGAATTGAAAGGTTTAACAGTATCTGCTACGTGCCCACCCCTTCCGATTTTTGCCTGTTGAACTGAGTATTTTTCTACAGTTGTATCAAAACATATTAATGAAAATGTGTATTCATTTACCCAAGTCCTTAACCTTCTCTTGACTTCTTAACTTGTCCTGGTTGGGGGATGGGGATTTTTTCCCCATTTCTCTTTGTAAGGCAATGGAATTGAATCTTCCAGAAGGCACACAAAGCATTTGATAAACTCTTGATCAACTGGTGAACTTACGAGATGAAATAGCTGATTGAACTTTCAATTTCGAGAACTGGATTTGAGAACAAGTCTGGCAGCTAGAATTGCACTCGAATATTCCTGCATTGTTTTTTCATTTCAGAATGCTCACGTTCTGCCCATACTTCATTGCCTATTCTGAGACTACACAAAAACATTCAATAGCAGCTAAAAAATTCGTTACCAAATTTTACAGAGTAAGTTCCACTTATGACGCCTCCACCCGCCCCCTCACTACTAAGAACCAACCCAATTCAGGGCTATTGAGATCAACATCCTGGCTACAATACTTAGTAAAAAAAAAAATCTTAGGATCTGATTTTGAACCAAACGTCGGGAGACTCAAGAGTGGGTTTACGTTATGTGTCCACAACTTGCGTCCTTGAGATTGCTCATTTATCTCTTGGCAAATTATAAGTCTAGTGGCACTTGGTAAGAATGAAATGGAGCAACACTTCTAGACATTAGCAAAATGTTGGAAAAAGTTCATTTACCTAGAGCCAATTCCTGCACTGGTCAGAAATGCATTCTCCAGCCTTAGTGTACTTCGTTTACCAAAGACGACGCGTTAAGAACGAGAACAGCACACGCAAAAAGAACCAAATATCAATGCACAATGCTTTCTAGCACCCCTTCCCTTTTCCCCTTTCAACTCCAAGTTTGCTTTACGGGAACATCCGACTGACCCGACCAGTTTCTACAGGTCATCAGGTGTGTGCACTTTCCGGCTCGCCATTTTGACGGGTCATTAGGTTAGATCCGTTCAGGCTGGTTTCATTTAATGACTTCAGATGATTTTAGACAAAATTGTACCACTTCAACGATTCCTAATACATAATCTAATCCTTTGTACCTAAGTTTTAGATCTTCATAAACAGACTACTTCAGATTGAGTAGCAGCTGCACTGCATTAGTAATGCATATATCATACACAAGTTGTATTTTCCACATTTAATCTTTTTCTGAAGTTAATACAGAAAAATCTAATATGAACTGAAACCGATGACCTACAGATACATGCATCATTCAGAGAACTTTGTGGTTCATGTGTTTCAGCCTTCCCTTTATAAAATGTTCTTAGTTGTCAAGCAATGTGCGATTTGCACAAGTTTTCATTTCCCACACTTAGTAGCATTTCAGACATGGAATGCTGTCATAATAGAATTGTTTTGTTTTACATTCCTTTGTTCAGACTCTTGCAATGACTAACTGTTTATTTCCACTTTAAACAATCTGATGGAACCGAAAAGAAATCTAGCTATACTTTGAGACAATGAATTAAGTTACCAAAATTTTGGTTTTAGTACCAGTTTGGCAACGACTGCAATGCACTTGGACTCGATACAGAGTAGAAACACTTATAAGGGACGGTGTCTTACGTTTGCAAAGTGAAGGCCATTAGAACTACATAAAAAATTATATCTTTTAAAGAAATATTTTGAAGGACGAATTCAAATCGCTGCAGAAGTATCCACAACTGAACCATTTGTATCATTCTGGTGATCAGCACAAGAACTCCGTTTTTTTTCTTATCTTCGATTCATGATCGAAGTTTCCACCTAAGCGCTCACGTAGAGGCATCTAAGGTACTGCAGGATTCTCTAGAGTCAACGTATGCCTTTAAAATTACACCATGACAAAACTTCGGAAGAACCTTTCCTTACTGCACGATTATGTAAAATGTTTGGCCTTTAGGGACATTATTTGAATCCATTAAATTCATACCAAGTTTTTTCACTAAAAACTAATTTTTGCCTGGCTTTGAACCACATCCTGCCACTCTGTGTTCACAGGTTACACTAGCCGCATTGTAGCACATGTGCGTGCACTGGAATCCCTTAAGCCCAGTTTCACTGCTTTACTGTAATAATGCTTTGTTAACGACTTAATATAATCTGGAACTGAACAGTACACTTCTTGCCCATACTTCAGCTTTAAGCAGAAAGTAGTGATGTAAAAAGGGCTTTAGCATTAAGGATTGACAGTTAAGTTTAGACTTTTTGCGTTATTAGATTTTATCTGAGAATTTTTTCAACATTTCTCGCGTCGATAGGACTTCTGAAAAAAAAAAAACCGTGCATTTGCTGTTAACACCGTGCCATCTAGGTTCAAGGATTGCAGTACTGAAGCTTTTTTTCTTCCATTGTTACAAGTTTTTCCTCTAAATTCTAGAACATTTTCTCTATATGAAGATCACTTGCAATTTTTATATATAAATCCTACACATGGCTGACTATTTCCCATTCTCTAAGACACTAATGTCTATCACAGCAATATCTGCTTTCTGAAACATTTTTGCCCGTAAAGGATTGGAAGAATAGTAAGATAGGAGCAATGACTGGCCCCTGAAGAACATCCATTATTTTATACACCTGAAAGAACACATTTCATCCATTTTTGTACATATCTGATGACCTTGTGTCAGTAAACACTTTTTACATTTTTAGAGTTATTGGGCATGCAAAACACTTGTATGCCTTTAACGTCAGAATTTGTTGTGTGTGTGTGTGTGTGTGTGTGTGTGTGTGTGTGTGTGTGTGTGTGTGTGTGTGTGTGTATACTATTTGAATTCTAAGGTTTACAATATCTATTGCACGCCCACCCCTTCTAATTTTAGCCTGTTGAACTGAGTATTTTTCCACAGTTGTATCAAAACATGTTTAATGAAATGTGTATTTATTACACAAGTCCTTAACCTTCTCTTGCCTTCTTAACTTGTCCAGCTTGGGGGATGGGGGGGGGGGGGGTGTGTTATCCTAGTTTTTCTTTGTAAGACAATTGAATTGAATCTTCCAGAAGGCACACAACAAAGCATTCGATAAAGCCTCTTGATCAACTGGTGAACTTTTGAGATGAAACAGCTCATTGAACTTTCAATTTCGAGAATTGGATTTGAGAACAAGTCTGGCAGCTAGAACTGCGCTCGAATATTCCTGCTTCGTTTTTCATTTCAGAATGCTCACGTTCTGCCCATAAACTCCATTGCCTATCCTGAGACTAGACAAAAACATTTTTCAATAGCAGCTAAAAGTTCGTTACCAAATTTTACAAAGTAAGTTCCACCTATGACGCCTCCACCCGCCCCCTCACTATTGAGAACAAACCCAATTCACCGCTATTGAGACCAACATCCTGGCTATAACACTTAAATTTAAAAAAATCTTAGGATCTGAGAACTATTTTGATCCAAACGTTGGGAGACTCAAGAGTGGGTTTACTTATGTGTCCGCAAGCTTACGTCCTTCAGTTTTGCTCATTTATCTCTTGGCAAATTATAACTCTAGTGGCACTTGGTAAGAATGAAATGGAGCAGCACTTCCAGACAAACATCACATTTTGGAAAATATTAACCGAGAGCCAATTCCTGCACTGGTCAGAAGTGCATTCTCCAGCCTACCAAAGAAGACGTGCTAACAGCGAGAACAGTACACGCAAAAAGAACCAAATATCAATGCACAATGCTTTCTAGCACACACCCCCCCCCCTCCCCCACTCCCAAGTTTGCTTTACGGGAACATCCGACTGACCCGACCAGTTTCTACAGGTCATCAGGTGTGTGCGTTTTCCAGCTCGCCATTTTGATGATTCACTAGATTAGATCCGTTTGGGCTGGTTTCATTTAACGACTCTTCAGATGATTTTAGACAAAATTGTACGACTTTAACGATTCCCAATACATAATCTAATCCTTGGTACTTAAGTTTTTGGATCTTCATAACAGGCTACTTCAGATTGAGTAGTAGCAGTTGCATTGCATTAGAATTGCATATATTATACACAACTTACATATTTCAAGATTTAATCTCTTTCTAAGTTAATACAGAAAAATCTAATAGATGAACTGAAACTGATGACCTACAGATACACGCATCATCAAGAGAACTTTGTGGTTCATGCGTTTCAACTTTCACTTTATAATGGTTCTTTGCTGTCAAGCAATGTGCGACTTGCACAAATGTTCACTTCCCACACTTAGCATTTCAGACAAGTAATGCTGTCACGAAAGAATCGGATTTTTTGGGTTTACATTCCTTTGTTCTGACTTTTGCAATGATTACCGTTTGTTTCCACTTTAAACAATCTGATGGAACTGAAAAGAAATCTAGTTATACTTTGAGACAATTACGTTACCAAAAGTTTGGTTTTACAGTCCCAGTTTGGCAACGACTGCAAATGCACTTGGACTCAATACAGAATAGAAACACTCATAAGTGATGGTGTCTTGCGTTTGCAAAGTGAAGACCATTAGTACTGCATATAATTCTATCGATTTTGAAAATGTTTTCAATGACGAATTCAAATCGCTGCAGATGTATCCACAACTGAACTATGTGTATAATTCTCCCAGTTTACAAAAATCTAAACTTTTCCTTTTCGATTCATGATCGAAGTTTCCACCTAAGTGCTGCTCACATAGTGCTCACATAGAGGCATCTAAGGTGCTGCGGGATTCTCTAGAGTCAACGTAGGCCTTTTAAAATTACACCATGACAAAACTTCAGAACCTTTCCTTCATGCCCGATTACATAAAATGTCTGGCCTTTAGGTGCATTATTTGAATCCATTAAATTCATACCAAGTTTTCACTAGAAACAATTTTTGCCTCGGTTCGAGCCACATATCCTGCCACTCTGTGTTTACAGAAGGTAACACTAGCTGCATTGTAGCACATGTATTTGCGTGCACTGGAATCGCTTACGCCCAGTTAACTGCTTTACTATAATGCTTTGATTTAATATAACCTGGAACTCAACAGTACACTTATCCATACCTCAGCTTTAAGCAGACAAGTGATGTAAAAAGGGTTTTAGCATTGTCTTAAGGCTTGACAGTTAAGGACATTTAGACTTTGCTTTGATTTTGTTTGAGAATCTCCCAACATTTCTGGCGTTGATAGGACTTCTGAAAAAAAATGTGCATTTGCTGTTAACACCGTGCCATCTAGGTTCAAGGATTGCAGTACTGAAGCTTTTTTCATCCATTGTTATAAGTTTTTCCTCTGTAAATTCTAGAACATTTTCTCTATAAGATCAGTTGCAATTCTTGATATAAATCCTAAACATGGCTGACATTTTGCCCATTTTCTAGGACACTAATGTCTATCACAGCAATATCTGCTTTCTGAAACATTTTTGCCCATAAAGGATTCGTAAGAATAGTAAGATAGGAGCAATGACTGGTCCCCTGAGGAACATCCATATTTATACACCTGAAAGAACACCTTTTATCTATTTTTGTACGTATATCTAATGACCTTGTGTCAGTAAACACTTTTTAAAATTTGTACAGTTATCCAACATGCAAAACACTTGTATGCCTTTAAAGTCAGAATGTTTTCTGTGTGGGAATACTATTTGAATTCTAAGGTTTACACTATCTGTTGCACGCCAGCCACTTTTAATTTTAGCCTGTTGAACTGAGTATTTTTCCACAACTATATCAAAACATGTTTAATGAAAATGTATATTCATTTCCTGAAGTTCTTAATCTTTTCTTGTTCTTGCCTTCTTAACTTGTCCAGGTTGGGGGGGGGGGGGGGGGGGGGGGGGGGGGGGTTATTCCGTTTTTCTTTGTAAGGGAATGGAATTGAACCTTCCAGAAGGCACATGACAAAGCATTTGATAAAAACTCTAGATCAACTGATGAACTGAGATGAAATAGCTGCTTGAACTTTCAATTTCAAGAACTGGATTTGAGAACACGTTTTGCAACTAGAACTGCACTCGAATATTCCTGCATTGTTTTTCATTCCAGAATGCTCATAGTCTGCCCATAAACTTTCATTGCCTATTGTGAGGCTAGACAAAAACTTTTCAATAGCAGCTAAAAATTCGTCAAATTTTTCAGGGTAAGTTCCACCTATGACGCCTCCAACTGCTCCCTCACTATTGAGAACCAACCCAATTCAGAGCTATTGAGACCAACATCCTGGCTACAATACTTAGAAAAATCTTAGGATCTCTGGAAGAGAACTATTTGAACCAAACGTCGGGAGACTCAAGAGTGGGTTTACGTTATGTGCCCACAAGCTTAAGTCCTTAAGATTGCTCATTTATCTCTTGGCAAATTATAACTCTCGTGGCACTTGGTAAGAATGAAATGGAGCAGCATTCCGGACAATCAAAATGTTTTGGAAAAGTTCATTTACCGAGTCAATTCTTGCATCGGTCAGAAATGCATTCTCCAGCCTTAGTGTACTTCGTCTACCAAAGAAGACGCGTTAACAGCGTGAACAGTACACGCAAAAAGAACCAAATATCAATGCAAAATGCTTTCTAGCACCCTCCCCCTTCTCCCCATCCCCCTTCCCCTTTCAACTCCAAGTTTGGTTTATGGGAACATCCAACTGACCCGACCAGTTTTTACAGGTCATCAGGTGTGTGCACTTTCCGGCTCGCCATTTTAATGATTCACTAGATTAGATCCGTTTGGGCCGGTTTCATTTAACGACTAATCAGATGATTTTAGACAAAATTGTAACACTTCAACGATTCCTAAGACAATCTAATCCTTTGTACCCAAGCTTTGGATCTTCATAAACAGGCTACTTCAGATTGAGTAGCAGCTGCATTGCATTAGTAATGCATATATTATACACAACTTACATATTTAAGATTTAATCTTTCTGAAGTTGATACAGAAAAATCTAATAGACGAACTGAAACTGATGAGCTACAGATACACGCATGATCAAGAGAACTTTGTGGTTCATGTGTTTCAAACTTCACTTTATAATTTTTTCTTTGCTGTCAAGCAATATGTGCAACTTGCACAAATTCAATTCCCACACTTAGTAGCATTTCAGACAAGGAATGCCGCCATGAAAGAATCGATTTATGTTTTACATTCCTTTGTTCCGACTTTTGCAACAATCTGATGGAACTGAAAAGAAATCTAGCTATACTTTGAGACAACCAATGAATTAAATTATCAAAATCTTTATTTTACAATCCAGTTTGGCAACGATTGCAATGCACTTGGACTCCATACAGAGTAGAAACACTTGTATGGAATGGTGTCTTACGTTTGCAAAGTGAAGGCCATTACTACTGCATATAATTCTATCGATTTTTAAAATGTTTTGAACGACGAATTCAAATCGCTGCAGATGTATCCACAACCGAAGTATTTGTATCAGTTCTAGTGATTAGCATAAGAATTCTGTGTTTAGTTTACAAAAATCTAAAACTTCTTTCCTTATCTTCGATTCATGATCGAAGTTTCCACCTAAGTGCTCAGAGGCATCTAAGGTACTGCAGGATGCTCTAGAGTCAACATAGGCCTTTCAAATTACACCATGATAAAACTTCAGAACCTTTCCTTAATTCCTGATTATACAAAATGTTTGGCCTTAAGTTCATTATTTGAATCCATTAAATTCATACTAAGTTTTCACTAGAAACTGAATTTTTTGCCTGGCTTCGAGCCACATAATCCCTCCACTGTTCACAGGTTACACCAGCCGCATTGTAGGACATGTATTTGCATGCACTGGAATCCCTAAAGCCCAGTTTTACTGCTTTACTATAATAATGCTTTAATGATTTAATATATAATCTGGAACTGAACAGTACACTTCTCGCCCATACCTAGGCTTTAAGCAGAAAGTGAGGTAAAAAGGGTTTTAGCATTGTCTTAAGGCTTGACAGTTAAGTTGACTTTTTGCTTTATTGGATTTTATCCGAGAATCTTCCAGCATTTCTGGCATCAATAGGACTTCTAAAAGACGTGCATTTGCTGTTAACTCCGTGCCATCTAGGGTTCAAGATTTGCAGTACTGAAGCTTTTTTTCTTCCATTTGTTATAAGTTTTTCCTCTATGAATTCTAGAACATTTTTCTCTATGAAGATCAGTTCCAAATTTTTATATAAATCCTACACATGGCACACTATTTTGCCCATTTTTGAAGACAATGTCTATCACAGCAACATCTGCTTTCTGATTTTTGCCTGTAAAGGATTTGGAAGAATAGTAAGATAGGAGCAATGACTGGCCCCTGAGGAACATCATCCATATCTATACATCTGAAAGAATACATTTCATCTATTTTTGTACATCTCTTACGACCTGGTGTCGGGAAACATTTTAAATTTGTAGAGTTATCGGGCATGCAAAACATTTGTATGCCTTTAAGGTCAGAACTTTTTTTTTTATTTTAAGGTTTACGGGTTATCTGTTGCTCGCCTAATTCTTCTAATTTTAGCCTGTTGAACAGAGGATTTTTCCACAGTTGTATCAAAACACTTAATGAAAATGTATTCATTTACCCAAGTCCTTAACCTTCTCTTGCCTTCTTAACTTGTCCAGCTTGGGGGATGGGGGGGGGGGGGGGGGGGGGGGGGGGGGGGGGGGGCGTTTTCCCGTTTTTTTCTTTGTAAGGGAATGGAATTGAATCTTCCAGAAGACACACGACAAAGCGTTTGATAAAAACTCGATCAACTGGTGAACTTTGAGATGAAATAGCTGCTTGTACTTTCAATTTCGAGAACTGGATTTGGGAACATGTTTGGCAGCTAGAACTGCACTCGAATATTCCTGCATTGTTTTTCATTCCAGAATGCTCACGTTCTGCCCATAAACTTCATTGCCTATCCTGAGGCTACACAAAAAAAGTTTTCAATAACAGCTAAAATTCTTTAGATTTTACAGAGTTAAGTTCCACCTATGACGCCTCCACCCGCCCCCCTCACTATTGAGAACCAACCCAATTCAGGACTATTGAGACCAACATCCTGGCTATAATAAAAAAAAAATCTTAATTTTGATCCAAACATTGGGAGACTCAACAGTGGGTTTACGTTATGTGTCCACAACCTTAAGTCCTTACGATTGCTCATTTATCTCTTAGCAATTATGTCTGGTGACATTTGGTTAGAATGAAATGGAGCGGCACTTCCAGACAATCAAAATGTGGAAAAAAAAATTCATTAACCAGAGAGCCAATTCCTACACTGGTCAGAAGTGCATTCTCCAGCCTTAGTGTTCTTCGTCTACCAAAGAAGACGCTTTAACAGCGAGAACAGTACACGCAAAGAGAACAAAATATCGATGCACAATGCTTTCTAGCACACCCCTCTCTCCCAGCCCCCTTCCCCTTTCAACTCCAAGCTTGCTTTACAGGAACATCCGACTGACTCGACCAGTTTCTACAGGTCATCAGGTGTGTGCATTTTCCCGGCTCGCCATTTGATGATTCACTAGATTAGATCCGTTTGGGCCAGTTTCATTTAACGACTCTTCAGATTATTTTAGACAAAATTGTACCACTTCGATTCCTAATATGCAATTTAATCCTTTTGTTCCTAAGTTTTGGATCTTCATAAACAGGCTACTTCAGATTGAGTAGCAGTTGCATTGCATTAGAACATATACACAACTTACATATTTCAAGATTTATCTCTTCTAAGTTAATACACAGAAAAATCTAATAGACGAACTGAAACTGATGACCTACAGATACACGCATCATCAAGAACTTTGTGGTTCATGTGTTTCAGCCTTCACTTTATATTTGTTCTTAGCTGTCAAGCAATGTGTGCGACTTGCACAAATGTTCCTTCCCACACTTAGCAGCATTTCAGACAAGTAATGCTGTCATGAAAGAATCGATTTTTTGTTTACATTCCTTTGTTCTGACTTTTGCAATGATTACCGTTTGTTTCCACTTTAAACAATCTGATGGAACTGAAAAGAATCTAGTTATACTTTGAGACAATGAATTACGTTACCAAAAGTTTGGTTTTACAGTCCCAGTTTGGTATCGACTGCAATGCACTTGGACTCAATACAGAATAGAAATACTCATAAGTGATGGTGTCTTGCGTTTGCAAAGTGAAGGCCATTAGTACTGCATATAATTCTATCGATTTTGAAAATGTTTTCAATGATGAATTCAAATCGCTGCAGATGTATCCACAACTGAACTATGTGTATCAATTCTCCAGTTTACAAAAATCTCAATTTTCCCTACCTTCAATTCATGATCGAAGTTGCCACCCCCAAGTGCTCACATGCTCACATAGAGTGCTCACATAGAGGCATCTAGGGTGCTGCGGGATTCTCAAGAGTCAACGTAGGCCTTTTAATCAAAATTACACCATGACAAAACTTCAGAACCTTTCCTTCATGCCCGATTATATAAAATGTTTGGCCTTTAGCGACATTATTTTGAATCCATTAAATTCATACCAAGTTTTCACTAGAAACAATTTTTGCCTCGGTTCGAGCCACATACCCTGCCACTCTGTTCACAGGTTACACTAGCTGCATTGTAGCATATGTATTTACGTGCACTGGAATCCCTTACGCCCAGTTTAACTGCTTTACTATAATGCTTTGTTGACGATTTAATATAATCTGAAACTGAACAGTACACTTCTCGCCCATACCTCGGCTTTTAAGCAGACAAAAGTGACGTAAAAAGGGTTTTAGCATTGTCTTAAGGCTTGACAGTTAATTAAGGAAATTGACTTTGCTTTGATTTTGTTTGAGTATCTCCCAATATTTCTGGCGTCAATAGGACTTCTAAGAAAACATTGCATTTGCTGTTAACACCGTGCCATCTAGGTTCAAGGATGGCAGTACTGAAGCTTTTTTCTTCTATTGTTAGTTTTTCCTCTGTAAATTCTAGAACATTCTCTAAGATCAGTTGCAATTCTTGATATAAATCCTACACATGGCTGACATTTTGCCCATTTTCCAGGACACTAATGCCTATCACAGCAATACCTGCTTTCTGGAACATTTTTGCCCATAAAGGATTCGCAAGAATAGTAAGATAGGATCAATGACTGGCCCCTGAGGAACATCCATATTTATACACCTGAAAGAATACCTTTTATCCATTTTTTTAAACATATCTGATGACCTGTGTCAGTAAACACTTTTTAAAATTTGTACAGTTATCGGACATGCAAAACATGTACGCCTTTATCAGAATTTCTTCTGTGGGAATACTATCTGAATTCTAAGGTATCTGTTCACGCCAACCACTTTTAATTTTTGCCTGTTGAACTGAGTATTTTCTACAGTTGTATCAACATGTTTAATGAAAATGTGTGTTCATTCACCCAGGTCCTTAACCTTTTGCCTTCTTAACTTGTCCAGTTATGGATAAAAACTCTTTGACCCCACTGGTGAACTTTGAGATGAAATAGCTGCTTGAACTTTCAACTTCGAGAACTAGATTTGAGAACAAGTTTGGCAGCTAGAACTGCACTCGAATATTCCTGCTTTGTTTTTTAATTTCAGAATGCTCACGTTCTGCCCATAAACATAATTGCCCATTCTGAGACTAGAAAAAAGCATATAACAGCTAAAAATTTGTTAAATTTTACAAAGTTCAGTAGCCATTTTTGTTTTCATTTTTACTTTTCGATACTTTGTATTTCGAATTCGCTCTTAACTTCTAGTATTTTTCGAGGACCAATTAATTTTTCTGACATCTACACTTCGACAGAATAGCGTTCCAATGGTTCAAGTAATGCTTCTATGTAGCTTGAAATTTTTTTTTTTTTTTTTTTATAGAAGCAGTGTTATGTTAATTTTTGAAAAGGTTCTCAGTTTGTAATTTTGAAATTCAATTTAGGGATTTGTTCTGACATCTGACAAGTCGTTAATGGTATGTACATTCCGATACCTGGAAGGCGATCGATTTCGAGGCAGTCTTCTGTGAGTCATAGTCGCTCATGTCTATGAACAAGTCTCAAGATTTTTTTCAACCCACCACATTTTAAAATGGATTACGAAAATAGAAATGTTCAATATGCTGTGCGCAAGATGCGGTTTAGAAGACTACCATTATCACACTTCCGGTACCACCAGATCAGAAGATTATTTTGCTAACGATCAGCGTTTGTCATCTCAGTGTGTTATCGTAATGGTCCTAGAGGAATAGTTCAACGCATATGCTCCTTTAAGGACACTAGCTCATCTGATGTCATATTTAACATTTGTAAAAAAAAAAAAAAAAAATCCTGTATAATATTTAGATGGACAAATTCTAGAATCCCAGAAATCAAATGTTAGACCTGTCGCCAAAACAGTATATCACTTCATTCTTGTATTAGGTAACAGCTATAATACTCATTTTGATCAGTTTCATGGTTTTCATGTGACGTTGGGGTAAAAATCATAGTATGGCATTAGAGTACACAACAGCCCAGGCTAATTTTTAAGTTTTGTTTGTTTTTTTTTTTTAGTTTTTCACTAGCACCAATTTGGGCTCATCCTTTAAGACTAGAATTAAGAGACAATGTTTCAACAGGAGAAAAACGTGCAAGCACAAAGTCAAAATATTGGGCCGTGTATGAAGTTTAGAGATTTTTATACACACTGAAATGTTTAATTTTAAACAAGTATTTTGGAATTAAGAAAAGCCACCACTAAGATGACAAAGCGGACCATCTGTCTACAAGAACATTGCGACTGAACGTGTTCAGCCCTTATTCAGTCTTAATTTAGGCAAAAGGTATCAAATCCAAAGACGTTCTATGAAAAAATTTCAAACTTCAATTGATTACCCCCGGTAGGTCAAGAGTGGCGATAAAGATAGGCACAAACGTTGGATGAATACGGTAGAAATGACGGGACGGGGTAGTCACGCAGCAGCATTTGGGACGCAAGAAATCGGAAGTTCGACACGCATGATGCATTGCTCTGGCAGGACTGCCAGCTCCACGCGTTCGAGCGTCACGCGTAACGAAATCGCTAAATGTGGGTGTAAAATATTTGTACGAAAGTCGACGAAAAAGCATGCTCTAATGTCGCAGGCCAACTCGGAGAAGTCGGAGAAAACTGCAATTCGGTTCAACCACACGGAAACTTGCGACTCCACATGCTCATAAACAATTGCAATAAATCAATTCAATACATTCAAACATATAAAACAAGTCACTGAAGCAGATTCCAAGATTATGAAAAACGCACGCACACACACGCAGACGCGCGCAGCATGGACTAATAAGCACAAAAGTTGAAGCATGAACATGTACAATCCAATCCTACGTATGCCATAGTGTGTCACCACGAATTCCAACGCCAAAAATAATCATTGACTAAAATTAAGGCTCCAAAGGTTGAAATGCGTGCTTTCTGGTAGAAAGCATGCGGCATAAACTTTGCATTGTCACTGGTGTTTAGTTACGTCACGGAATTCACTCTGCACACTAATAGCGAAGCAAACGTGTTCAATTCCAAGGAGCAAGCATCGTCAATGGACAGTGGCGCCGTTGAGGACCCATCTGAGCGACTTGCACCTTAAAAGAGTCAAGTCAATTGAAGCGGTATCCACATACGCAACATTTCACTACAACGAGCAACGAAACACCAACCGAAATAGGTTGCGACAATCCGTACTACAGCAACGAACCGGTGTCTTTTGCGGGTGGAGGGTGAGGAGTGGGGCGGAGGGACGGGGAGTGAGGATACCTAGGAAAGGAGGGATGACTTGATTGTGGGCCGTTGAGGCCTGGCGCAAGGCACTGACCATCTACCGCGACAACGTTCTGAACGGAAATCATAACCCCGAACACGTCTGGAAATGAGAGCACCCTCACCCCCGTCCCCAACTCTTATCCTAACCCCCTCTTTTCAACATTGAAGCGCGTTTGCAGCTTTAAGAAAGGATGCCAAGTTTTGTCTATGTTGTGGAATGTTGCTGTGCTTGGGAAACGTCGCTGTACTGTAATGTTTAGGTATTGCGTAACTGGATTCGCGTCACTGGAGGTCGCTCGTGTGGATGTCACGCAAGGATGACACCGTCTGGTCGTCAACAAAATCACTACTGTTGTCTCCAGTGTATATTTTGACATCCGCTTTATAAGTTGAAATGTAAAAAGAAAAAAGTTCAGTTCAAAAGATTATGCTGCCGCGTCAACGATTTCAATATCCTACGAAGCGCGCGTTTATTTCATGTACAAAATAAATAAAAATAAAAATGTGCAGCATTTTCACTTTGAAAAAGGCCTCGAATTCGCGGCAGAACAGTGCAGATGCACTTACTCGAGCGACAGCTCATACCCTCATAAACATACTGACATTTTCCTTTAATTTTTTTATTTCAAGGGTGTCATTTTCCCCAGTTGCTGCAAAACTGGCGCTATATGCCAGAAAGAAAACATTGCATTACGTCAACTTATACGGTCACAGTTGGGTTCCATCATACCGATTTGGAAAAAAAAAAAAATCGCAAAATTCACCAATGAGCTTTCCGCCTGCCTAAAAAATTGTATTAAAATGAAAATATATATGCATAAGCATGTAGAAAATATCGGAATGCAATTTACACAATTGTAAAAACACAAAGAAGCTCCTGTAACAATGATTAACTTTTTTTTTCTCTTATTTTTGTCAACTTTTCACGACAGAGAAAAGCGATCAGGAAAAGCGCTGCAGCCGAGCCCTGAATTGTCTCCCCTAAGCTTTTCTTTTCAATTCAGAGAGGGGGGGGGGGGGGGGGGGGGGGGGGGGGGGGGGGGGAGGAGGAGTGAGTTCCGCGACGGCTACAACCTATCTAAAAGTGAAGTGGCATGTAATTCATCGCTTGCCGCCAAACTTTGTAC
The DNA here is from genome assembly GCA_016801955.1 of Conus betulinus. NCBI lineage: Eukaryota > Metazoa > Mollusca > Gastropoda > Neogastropoda > Conidae > Conus > Conus betulinus. Next base: position 28,334 of record JADBJO010021763.1, read on the forward strand.
AGTGACTGCAGTACAGCCGGTTGGAAGAAAAAATATGAACACAGGTCGGGTGACATACTGTTATGAAAATATTCCCACCGGAACATCACCTTCACCGGCGCGACGCCAGCGGTGGAACCGTTGGGCGACTTTTGTGGAATGAAACGGCTCACACGATTCCGAGGCCACCGGGCACTCAAGTGCGACGCCGCCACTACTAACGAGTAAATCGTTTTTGAAAGGAATTTGTGAAAAGTTGGTACACATTGCCCGCGCCAATTGGTCAAGAAATTCACAAAATTAGAGTTAAAAATTAAAGTATGCATACACCAAGTTGGGCCTCCTAAATGGGGGGGATGGGGGGGGGGGGGGGGGGGGGGGGGGGTCACACTAGATGGGACAGGAAAGTGGATGAAGGTATCGCGGGGTCCAGGTCATGGGGGGAAAAACACTCTTTGCCGACGTCAAAAATAATCTTCCGGACACGGGAAAAAAAACCAAACAACTCTTTGATAAAGATAGCACTGAATCAATAGTCAAAACGCATTTGACATCATCGAAACCCGTATCAAGTTCAAAAAAAAAAAAAAGGGTGCACGGCGGCGTTGGAGGTCTGAAAAACTTGAAATTATTCAAACGTGTCAATTTTTAAAATTGTCAAAATTATTTAAATCATCCCACCGGCCATTGCCGG
>JADBJO010021764.1:0-12500 GCA_016801955.1 Conus betulinus
CAGCCCAGGCTGCTAAGTGTAGGTAGCAGGGTGGCCACAGGACATGGAACAAAGACCTGCACACAGCCCAGGCTGCTAAGTGTAGGTAGCAGGGTGGCCACAGGCATGGAACAAAGACCTGCACACAGCCCAGGCTGCTAAGTGTAGGGAGCAGGGTGGCCACAGGCATGGAACAAAGACCTGCACACAGCCCAGGCTGCTAAGTGTAGGGAGCAGGGTGGCCACAGGCATGGAACAAAGACCTGCACACAGCCCAGGCTGCTAAGTGTAGGAGCAGGGTGGCCACAGACATGGATTAAAGACCTGCACACAGCCCAGGCTGCTAAGTGTAGGTAGCAGGGTGGCCACAGACATGGACTAAAGACCTGCACACAGCCCAGGCTGCTAAGTGTAGGGAGCAGGGTGGCCGCAGACATGGACTAAAGACCTGCACACAGCCCAGGCTGCTAAGTGTAAGGTGTAGGGAGCAGGGTGGCGGCAGACATGGAACAAAGACCTGCACACACAGCCCAGGCTGCTAAGTGTAGGGAGCAGGGTGGCCACAGGCATGGAACAAAGACCTGCACACAGCCCAGGCTGCTAAGTGTAGGGAGCAGGGTGGCCACAGACATGGACTAAAGACCTGCACACACAGCCCAGGCTGCTAAGTGTAGGGAGCAGGGTGGCCACAGACATGGACTAAAGACCTGCACACAGCCAGGCTGCTAAGTGTAGGGAGCAGGGTGGCCACAGACATGGACTAAAGACCTGCACACAGCCCAGGCTGCTAAGTGTAGGGAGCAGGGTGGCCGCAGACATGGACTAAAGACCTGCACACAGCCCAGGCTGCTAAGTGTAGGGAGCAGGGTGGCGGCAGACATGGAACAAAGACCTGCACACAGCCCAGGCTGCTAAGTGTAGGGAGCAGGGTGGCCACAGACATGGACTAAAGACCTGCACACAGCCCAGGCTGCTAAGTGTAGGGAGCAGGGTGGCGGCAGACATGGAACAAAGACCTGCACACAGCCCAGGCTGCTAAGTGTAGGGAGCAGGGTGGCCACAGACATGGACTAAAGACCTGCACACAGCCCAGGCTGCTAAGTGTAGGGAGCAGGGTGGCCACAGACATGGACTAAAGACCTGCACACAGCCCAGGCTGCTAAGTGTAGGGAGCAGGGTGGCGGCAGACATGGAACAAAGACCTGCACACAGCCAGGCTGCTAAGTGTAGGTAGCAGGGTGGCCACAGGCATGGAACAAAGACCTGCACACAGCCCAGGCTGCTAAGTGTAGGTAGCAGGGTGGCCGCAGACATGGACTAAAGACCTGCACACAGCCCAGGCTGCTAAGTGTAGGGAGCAGGGTGGCGGCAGACATGGAACAAAGACCTGCACACAGCCCAGGCTGCTAAGTGTAGGGAGCAGGGTGGCCACAGACATGGAACAAAGACCTGCACACAGCCCAGGCTGCTAAGTGTAGGGAGCGGGTGGCCACAGGCATGGAACAAAGACCTGCACACAGCCCAGGCTGCTAAGTGTAGGTAGCAGGGTGGCCGCAGACATGGACTAAAGACCTACACACAGCTGGTAAGCTCACACAAACCAGATACAAAGACAAGCATGATACACAACCCGAAACAGACCAGTGAATTGTGGACAGTATGTCTGCTTCAGTCTTCACACAAGTTACAGCCATGAAAGGCTGTGTCATACCAATTGACATAGGCTAGAACACCAAGGCGACATCAAAACGTTGTTATGCTCTGCATAGTTATGCTGGTTTGTCTTCAGTCGTGACAAACTCCTAGCATAACATTATCAGTCTCCAAAATCCTCGAAAGTCCAGTGTGGCTGCCCACGTGGCAATAAAAAAAAACGGTCACACACGTAATGTTCTCATCCCTAGCTGATGCATTTGTACCGTAGTGTTCAAGCGCTTTCGGCTGTTCGGATGATTCCTGGAGTCTTTTAGCCAGGGTACAACAACAACAACAACAACAACAGACATGAACAATGCAGAAAACAAGCACCCTCGTACAGCCTTCAGCAGTAACATGTTTCTTTTTTTTTTCTTTTTTTTTCCTTTTTTTTTTTTACTTCTGAAGACGACATGGTGGAAAATGCGCTATGTGTTTCACGCTGTGTGTATTAAATAAGCGGTACTTTGCACTCTGTTTTGTGGGTGTGTGCGTGTTTGTTGTTTGGCTCGTTTTCAGTCAGGCTGCCGTCTGGTTCAGTGTGTAATCTGAGCAGACAAATAATTATGTCTTCATGGTGCCTAGTTAGAGCCGCAAAGATGGCGCTGAGGGGGAAACGCTTTCGTAGACACTGTCATTTTGCGTTGGCTCCAATGAGAGGGTGACATGACAAATGTCGATCTTTGGTGACTGACACTGTGTGTGCCTGAAAGATGCAAATGGACGTCGCTTGTAGTCCAGTGAGACGAGCGACTTTAAACACTTGAAGTAAAAAAAAGGTGATATGAGAGGTAGCAAAGACATGTGCGCAGCGTGCGGGATGACTTGTGCCTTGAGTGACTTTTTGTCGTAATCAGCAGAGTCAGTTGGAAACCCATAATATACACCTGTACAAAACCTCAGACTGCAGCATCCCTAAAAACAAGATAAAGTGCAGGTAAACAAGCACAAAACAGGTCAATCACGTCTGATTTCATACACAGCACGGAAATTGTCATCAAACATGGCTTTTCCCCGGTGTCACATGTGATGCATTTAAAAATGCGCAAAATACCCCCCCCCCCCCCCCCCCCCCCCACCCACCCACCCACATGGCTGTTTGCTGGAGAATGGCCACGTCGAAAGACAGCTATGGAGAAGTGAACATGATTCAGATGCATGGAAGAGGAGCTACAGGCAGAGAGAGAGAGATTCAGAGAGAGAGAGAGAGAGAATGGCCACGTAGTAAGACAGAAGTGGGTAAGTGCATACAGTTCAAATACATAGGAGTAGCAGACGGGGGGGGGGGGGGGGGGGGGCAAGCAGTCGGGGAGGGGAGAGGGAGATGGAGGGGTTGCTGAAGGAGAAAGAAGGGGGAGGGGGGGGGGAGTAGGGCGGGAGCTGGAGGGGCAAGAAATGAGTGTCTGTGTTCCGTTCAATTGTAGGGCAGAGATTTGAAGGGGATGGAGAGGGAGAGAGGGGGAGGGGTGGAGGGAACGGAAGGCATGGTAGAAACATTAAGGTGCTAACAGTGATGTGATTCTTACTCTCCCGTCCCACCCCACCCATCCCTCTACAAAACCTCTCTCTCTCTCTCTCTCTCTCTCTCTTCGCTAGTCATACTTAGTCCCTTAACGGGGCAAGGGCCGGATGAAAAAAAGCATGTGTTTGCTTATCTGTTACCCTTGGAAATAAAGATTATCATCAAAGATTATCATCATCATCATCATCATCATCTCTCTCTCTCTCTCTCTCTCTCTCTCTGTGTGTGTGTGTGTGTGTGTGTGTGTGTGTCTGTGTCTGTGTCTCTGAGAAGGAGGGTAGGATAGTGTGTGGGAACAGGAACGGGGGAAGGCGCAGTGTGGTGTGGCTGATCAGGCACTTGTTGGGGTTGATTGGCCCAGACAGGGACTAGCTAGTCGTTTGTGTGAGTGTCCTCCAGTATGTTGCCGCCAAACCTCGGTGCAACTCTCACTGCCCCGTCCTCCGTCCTCATATCTATCCTGGGTATATTTTGGGTTGGGGGTGGTATATTCGGTATTGGGTTGGGGGTGGTATATTTTTCACAAATAAATGAAATGAACGTTCTCATTTAATCACCACTTCTCTGTCTTCATTTCATGTTTTCGAGTTTTCTCGAAAGGTCTTGTTGCTGAAACAACTTTCCATTTCATCTTTTTGTCTGTCTGCCTGTCTGTCTGTCTGTCTGTCTGTCTGTCTCTCTCTCTCTCTCTCTCTCTCTCTCTCATATTTTGTAACACTCCCACATTCATAGATACACACACCATTTATTTAGTCACACACACACACACACATAACACACATACGTGCGTGTGTGCGTGCGCGCTACACGCGCGCAAACACACACACATACACACACACACACACACACACACACACACACACACACACACACACGTGCATATACACGAGCTCGCATGTTTGCATATGCTTGTATACATGCGCGCACGTGCGCGCGCGCGTTGTATGTGTGTGTGTGTGTATGTGTGTGTGTGTGTGAGAGAGAGAGAGAGACAGACAGACAGAGAGAGAGAGAGAGTTTTTCGTCTGCGCGCACGTGCCTGTGTGTGTGTGTGTGTGTGTGTGTGTGTGTGTGTGTGTGTGTGTGTGTGTGTGTGTGTGTGTGTGTGTGTGTGAGAGAGAGAGAGAGAGAGAGAGAGAGAACAATTGAACACAATTTTAATGTTTCAGAGAGAGAGAGAGAGAGAGAGCCCAAAGAACCACTTACTAAAAGAGAACTAACTGACAAAATGTTCCATTCGTATAAAAACAGTGAATGAAAAGCCCAGTAAAGAAGATTCAGTTTGTGGAGAATATGAAAAGACACGACTATGGAAAACTGGCCAGCCCTTTAGACCGGATGTCTTATTAAACCCAGCCAGTTTGTGGAACAGGGGAGCGCTATCATCATGTTCACCGCTACCTGCCACTGCTTGCACGTGCAGCATGTCAGGGTTTGGGATTGACCTCCGCCAGTTGGGGTCAGCGTCTGCGCGGTATGGGCCGGCTGTTCCCCCTCGCTGATTTCGGTTATATTACAGGTCCAGTAAAGCTGATATGGGGCCTGCCTTGAATCGCGGGAGTGTGTGTGTGTGTGTGGTGTGGAGAGAGAGAGAGAGAGAGAGAGAGAGAGATGCTGTTGTTCGTGTTAGAGAGTGTGTGTTGCTGTTGTTCTTGTTGGAGAGAGAGATAGTTGTTGTGTTGTTCTGTTGTTCTTGGCAGAGAGAGAGAAAGGTAGAGAGAGAGAGAGAGTTGTTGCTTTTGTTCTTGTTAGAGAGAGAGAGAGATTGTGTGTGTGTGTTGCTGTTGTTCTTGTTAGAGAGTTGCTCCTGTTGTTCTTGTTAAAGACCGAGAGCTGTTGCTGTTCTTATGAGAGAGAGAGAGAGAGAGAGAGAGAGAGAGAGAGAGAGAGTTGCTCCTGTTCTTGTTGGAGAGAAAAGTGAGTTATTCTTGCATCATGTGTTCGTTCAGTTCACGTAGGTCAAGTGAATACATCTTCACCCAAGGCGTCATGGACAGAGACAAAGGAAGCCGCTAGTCTCCTCTCACCACCACCCACCACCACCCCCACCTCCCGCCCTTCCTTCCGACTGTCGCTCGCTTCTTTCACTGGTCTTGTTGTTTCTTAGAGACGATTTATTTCGACCCTCCAGCCTCCTACACCCTCCACCCTTCACCTGTTGTTCACTTCTTCAGTCTGCACCTGTCCATTTCTTTCACTGATCCAACCGTTGTGAAAGTGACGGTTCATTTCGAGTTCCAAGCCTTTGTGGCAACGAAAGGCCTGGATAGAGCTGGTAAACTTCTGGTCAAACAAAATCAGCATTGTCGTTTTACAGGTGCTCTCTCTCTCTCTCTCTCTCTCTCTCCCACGCAGCCAGCAACCTGCCCCCGCTCACCCCGCCTCTCTCTGTGAAAGCCAGCAGTACAGAACAATGCACTCTTGGCACAACTGCTTTGACCCAATAGCCTTCAACTCATAACAGAGCACATGACATCACGCCTCTGGCGTTTTTTCACCGCCACACACACCCGCCAGTGAACAATGAACTGCAGACTAACCTTTGCATAAATACAGTGTTTTGTGGGTACAGTATTACACAGCACAGTTCAGCGCGAGGCAGGTCAAAGACAGTACATTGCACGTATCTGGTAGCATCACATTGGAGATTGAGGAAATAAAAGACAGCACCGCACGTTGTGATACAGTGCAGTACAGTACAGCAGTCAACCACCTGCTTCATACACTCAGCCACCCATTGCGTGTAAGTTACTATACCTTCTCCATCTACACACTCCGGAGGTTACCCGGTACGAACACCATGACAACATCAGGCCATTGGGAGGATTTGATGCGGTGAACAGAAGGTTATAGTTCCTATAGTGACCACGACAACAACATCAGGCCGTTGGGAGGATTTGATGCGGTGAACAGAACGTTATAGTTCCCATAGTGAACTGTCAGAGGTCCACCATCTCTAGGGCACAGCATGATGGAAGGCGACATTAACGACTTCGCCACGGCAGCTGGTGGTCCCTGGAATTTCTCTCCAACAATTGACAGCCGTGTGCCTTCCAGGGCTGGTTGTATCATTTCTTCGAGGATGTCGTCAATAAGTCGGGGTCCCGTCATTCCACTATCCTGTTATAGTGTATACAGCAGGATCGTTGGATCTTGCTGTTGACTGGGATGGTAGGTGCGTGAGTACGTAGAAATTCCTGTCGCCCCTTCAAGTTTGCAGTTTGTATCAGCGCATTGTTCTCTCTTCGGGAGAGTGGAAGGTAGTGCCGGCTTACATGGCGATCTGTCAGCACAGGAATTCTTAGAAAAACTAACTGTCCGTTGATCATGCTGAAGCTCAGTGACACCGCACGCCTTGCTCAGAGCCAAGTGCTGGTTGTAGAACTGGCGGTGGAGTAGGAGATGGAGCACCATCAAGATCAGTAGGATTGTCCTTGACACAGGGTGTGAACAGAAATCCAGGATGGATGCCAGTAAAGACCCAGGATGCTCCCTCAAACCCAGGATGGATATCAGTAAAACTTGGGAAGTTAAAACAAAACCCTCGAATAGATGTCAGTAAATGCCCCTGAGGTAAACAAAACCCTTGAATAGCTATTGGTAAATGCTCCTGAGGTAAACAAAACCCCAGAATACCTACCAGTAAATGCCCCTGAGGTAAACAAAACCCCAGAGTAGCTATCAGTAAATGCCCCCGAGGTAAAACAAAACCCCAGAATAGCTATCAGTAAATGCCCCTGAGGTAAACGAAACCCCAGAGAATACATATGAGTAAATGCCCCTGAGGTAAACAAAACCCCAGAATAGCTATCAGTAAATGCCCCTGAGGTAAAACAAAGCCCCAGAATAGCTATCAGTAAATGCCCCTGAGGTAAACAAAACCCCAGAATATCTATCAGTAAAATGCCCCCTGAGGTAGACAAAGCTCCAGAATACCTACCAGTAAATGCCCCTTGAGGTAAACAAAGCCCCAGAATAGCTATCAGTAAATGCCCCTGAGGTAGACAAAGCTCCAGAATACCTACCAGTAAATGCCCCCTGAGGTAAACAAAGCCCCAGAATAGCTATCAGTAAATGCCCATGAGGTAAACAAAACCCCAGAATACATATGAGTAAATGCCCCCGAGGTAGACAAAGCTCCAGAATAGCTATCAGTAAATGCCCCTAAGGTAAATAACCCCCCAGAATAGCTATCAGTAAATGCCCCTGAGGTAAACAAAGCCTCAGAGTAGCTATCATTAAATGCCCCTGAGGTAAACAAAACCCCAGAATAGCTATCAGCAAATGCCCCTGAGGTAAACAAAGCCTCAGAGTAGCTATCAGTAAATGCCCCTGAGGTAGACAAAGCCCCAGCTATCAGTAAATGCCCCTGAGGTAAACATAGCTATCAGTAAATGCCCCTGAGGTAGACAAAGCCCCAGGATGGAGGTCACTGAAGACCCTGGATGTTAAAACAAAAACTTGGGATGGGTGTCATGAAAGACCCTGGATGTTAACAAAAACCCACGAATGATACGAGTGAAGAGCAACAATTTGAACGAACTTGGGCGTAAGAAACTGATGATGTGAGAAAAAGGACACGTGATGTTATTTTAAAACCCATGATGCATGATGGATATTATTAAAGACCCAGGATGTTAAGAAAAAAAAAGAAAAGAAAAAGAGATTCATGTCAGTGAAGACCTGCGATGCAAACAGAATCCCGGAATAGATATCCGTAACGACCCAGGATGTTAAATACCACCCACTCCCCATAATTATGTGAGCAGACACATGTTATGTGCTATTGTGTTGTGTCATAATTATATGAACAGACATGTTATGTGCTGTTTTGTGTCATAATTATGTGAACAGACACATGTTATGTGCTGTTGTGTTGTGTCATAATTATATGAACAGACGCATGTTATGTGCTGTTGTGTTGTGACATTATTATACGAACAGACGCATGTTATGTGCTGTTGTGTTGTGGAATGATTATATGAACAGACGCATGTTATGTGCTGTTGTGTTGTGACATTATTATATGAACAGACACATGTTATGTGCTGTTGTGTTGTGACATTATTCTACGAACAGACACATGTTATGTGCTGTTGTGTTGTGACATTATTATACGAACAGACACATGTTATGTGCTGTTGTGTTGTGTCATAATTACATGGACAGACACATGTTATGTGCTGTTGTGTTGTGTCCTTATTATACGAACAGACACATGTTATGTGCTGCTGTGTTGTGATATTATTATACGAACAGACACGTGTTATGTGCTGCTGTTTTGTGACATTATTAAACGAACAGACACATGTTATGTGCTGCTGTGTTGTGTCATGCTGTGTCAGGCCAAGACCAGGGACATGTTATGTGTTTTTTGTGATGTGTTGTGTGTGTGGTGCTGTGAGTCAGGCAAGACAAGTGACATGTTATCTGTGTTGTGTGGTGCTGTGTCAGCCAAGACCAATGACATGTTATGTTCTGTGTGTGTGTGTGGTGCTGTGTCAGGCAAGACCAATGACGTGTTATGTGTTTTTGTGATGTGTGTGTGGTGCTGTGTGTCAGGCAAGACCAATGACGTGTTATGTGTTTTTTTGTGATGTGTTGTGTGTGTGGTGCTGTGTCAGCAAGACAATGACGTGTTATGTGTTTTGTGATGTGTTGTGTGTGGTGCTGTGTGTCAGGGCAAAACCAGTGACGTGTTATGTGTTCTGTGATGTGTTGTGTGTGTGTGGTGCTGTGTCAGGCAAGACCAATGACGTGTTATGTGTTGTGTGGTGCTGTGTGTCAGGCAAGACCAATGACGTGTTATGTGTTGTATGGTGTTGTGTGTCAGGCAAGACCAATGACGTGTTATGTGTTGTGTTGTACTGTGTGTCAGGCAAGGCCAATGACATGATATCTTTTGTTGTGATGCTGTGTGTCAGGCAAGACCAGTGACGTGTTATGTGTTGTGTGGTGCTGTGTGTCAGACAAGGCCAATGACATGATATCTTTGTTGTGTGATGCTGTGTGTCAGGCAAGACCAGTGACGTGTTATGTGTTGTGTAGTGCTGTGTGTCAGGCAAGACCAGTGACATGATATCTTTGTTGTGTGATGCTGTGTGTCAGGCAAGACCCATGACATGTTATCTGTGTTGTGTGATGCTGTGTGTCAGGCAAGACAGTGACGTGTTATGTGTTGTGTAGTGCTGTGTGTCAGGCAAGACCAGTGACATGATATCTTTGTTGTGTGATGCTGTGTGTCAGGCAAGACCCATGACATGTTATCTGTGTTGTGTGCTGCTGTGTGTCAGGCAAGACCAGTGACACGTTATCTGTGTTGTGTGATGCTGTGTGTCAGGCAAGACCAGTGACATGATATCTGTGTTGTGTGCTGCTGTGTGTCAGGCAAGACCAATGACATGATATCTTTGTGTGGTGCTGTGTGTCAGGCAAGACCAGTGACATGTTATCTGCGTTGTGTGATGCTGTGTCAGGCAAGACCAGTGACATGTTATCTGTGTTGTGTGGTGCTGTGTCAGTCAAGACCAATGACATGTTTCTGTTGTGTGGTACTGTGTCAGGCAAACCCAGTGATATATGTTGTATGGTGCTGTGAGTCAGTCAAGACCAATGACATTTTATCTGTGTTGTGTGGTGCTGTGTCAGCCAAGACCAGTGACGTATTATGTGTTTTTTTGTGATGTGTGTTGTGTGGTGCTGTGTGTGATGTGTTGTGTGGTGCTGTGTGTCAGGCAAGACCAGTGACATGTTATCTGTGTTGTGTGGTGCTGTGTGTCAGTCAAGACCAGTGACATATTATCTGTGTTGTGTGGTGCTGTGTCAGGCAAGACCAATGACATATTATCTGTGTTGTGTGGTGCTGTGTCAGGCAAGACCAGTGATTTGTGTTGTGTAGTGCTGTGAGTCAGGCAAGACAAGTGACATGTGTTGTGTGGTGCTGTGTGTCAGGCGGGTACATAGACATGTTATGTGTGGTGCTGTGTGTCAGGCGGGTACAGTGACATGTGCTGTGTGTCAGGCGTGTACAGTGACATGTGTTGTGTGGTGCTGTGTGTGTCAGGCGGGTACAGTGAGTGACATGTGTTGTGTGGTGCTGTGTGTCAGGTGGGTACAGTGAGTGACATGTGCTGTGTGGTGCTGTGTGTCAGGTGGGTACAGTGAGTGACATGTGTTATGTGGTGTTGTGTGTCAGGCGGGTACAGTGAGTGACATGTGTGGTGCTGTGTGTCAGGCGGGTACAGTGAGTGACATGTGTTTGTGTGGTGCTGTGTGTCAGGCGGGTACAGTGAGTGACATGTGTTATGTGGTGTTGTGTGTCAGGCGGGTACGGTGACATGTGTGGTGCTGTGTGTCAGGCGGGTACAGTGACATGTGCTGTGTGTCAGGCGGGTACAGTGACATGTGTTGTGTGTGTGCTGTGTGTCAGGCGGGTACAGTGACATGTGTGTTGTGTGGTGCTGTGTGTCAGGTGGGTACAGTGACATGTGTTGTGTGGTGCTGTGTGTCAGGCGGGTACAGTGACATGTGTGTTGTGTGTGGTGCTGTGTGTCAGGCGTTTACAGTGACATGTGTTGTGTGGTGCTGTGTGTCAGGCGGGTACAGTGACATGTGTGTTGTGTGGTGCTGTGTGTCAACCGGGTACAGTGAATGACATGTGTTGTGTGGTGCTGTGTGTCAGGTGGGTACAGTGACATGTGTGTTGTGTGGTGCTGTGTGTCAGGCGGGTACAGTGACATGTGTGTTGTGTGGTGCTGTGTGTCAACCGGGTACAGTGAATGACATGGGTTGTGTGGTGCTGTGTGTCAGGTGGGTACAGTGACATGTGTTGTGTGTGTGCTGTGTGTCAGGCGGGTACAGTGAGTGACATGTGCTGTGTGGTGCTGTGTGTCAGGCGGTTACAGTGAGTGACATGTGCTGTGTGGTGTTGTGTGTCAGGTGGGTACAGTGAGTGACATGTGTTATGTGGTGTTGTGTGTCAGGCGGGTACTGTGACATGTGTGGTGCTGTGTGTCAGGCGGGTACAGTGACATGTCCTGTGTGCCAGGCGGGTACAGTGACATGTGTGTTGCGTGGTGCTGTGTGTGTCAGGCGGGTACAGTGACATGTGCTGTGTGGTGCTGTGTGTCAGGCGGGTACAGTGACATGTGTGTTGTGTGGTGCTGTGTGTCAGGCGGGTACAGTGACATGTGTGGTGCTGTGTGTCAGGCGGGTACAGTGACATGTGCTGTGTGGTGCTGTGTGTCAGGCGGGTACAGTGACATGTGCTGTGTGGCGCTGTGTGTCAGGCGGGTACAGTGACATGTGCTGTGTGGTGCTGTGTGTCAGGCGGGTACAGTGACATGTGCTGTGTGGCGCTGTGTGTCAGGCGGGTACAGTGACATGTGCTGTGTGGTGCTGTGTGTCAGGCGGGTACAGCAGGCCATGGACCAGTGGAAGGAGTACCAGCAGGACCTGCAGGAGCTGTCCTCCTGGCTGGACAGTGCCCAGGCCCAGGTGGATACGGCCAAAGCCACACAGGACCCCGTTGACGCCGAGACCATCTGGACGGTCAGTGTCGGACTCTGCCTCCACCCTGTCTCCCTCCGTTCTCTGTGCTTCTGTCTGTTTCTAAGAGGTTGGCTGTGCATGCTCCCTGTCTCCCTCAATTCTCTGTGCTTATGTCTGTTTCTGTCAGTTTGGCTGCCTGTCACTTTGCCTGTCCCTCTTTCTCCCCCGCCCCCTCCCCTGTGGAAGCAACGTCTATAGACAATATACCTCAGGAAGAGGTAAAGATGGACCTGGACAACGTCCCCCCACACGAAGAAATCAAGGCAGCAATGAAGAAGCTGAAGTGTCACAAAGCACCAGGCATCGACGGTATCCCAGCAGAGGTCTATAAGCATGGAGAAGAAGCTTAAGGAGCTATTTCACACCGTGCTGGAATGAAGGAGTAGTGCCACAGGACATGCGGGATGCAGTGATTGTCTCCCTCTATAAGAATAAGGGTTCCATATCAGACTGCTCCAACTACAGAGGCGTCACACTGCTCTCCATTGCTGGCAAGATCCTCGCCCAGGTTCTTCTGGACAGGCTCGTCCCATCCATTGCTGAGGTAAACCTCCCGGAGAGCACAAAGATGCAAGTCTACCGAGCTGCTGTACTGTCCACACTGCTGTACGGATCAGAGGCATGGGTGCTGTACTGGAAACAAATAAAGCGGCTGGAGCAGTTCCATCAGAGATGCCTCCGGTCCATCATGGGCATCAAGTGGAAGGACTACATAACGAACATAGAAGTCCTGGAAAGAGCTCAAGTGCAAAGC
>JADBJO010021764.1:17500-20000 GCA_016801955.1 Conus betulinus
ATTACACACTCACGGGGTTGTACACAAGTGCAACTCACAAACACGCACAAACCAGAACGTGAGAGACACAACACAGACATACCACACAGGGCCACACACATCGTCACACGACGGACAATGCTTTGGATCACTTGTCTGTACAAGGTGGCCATGCAGTTCATTATCACTTCAGGGCTGGTGGTGGAGCCCTAAATGGTGCATGTTTTCTTGAATATCTCAACATAGCAAACTCTAGGAAAAACATGCGCAAAGGCGGCATAAAAAAAAAAAAAAAACTATGCCCTGATCCAATACAGGAAGAAATGACGACCCGAAAGAAACGCGGAAGCCCAACCAAAAGTTTAATGGACAGAAAACTAAGATGAAATGTCTGTAAATTCCCTATATTGATATTAGAGTTGAAGCGCGCCGCGCGCGCCCACGGCACACACACACACACACCCACACACACACACACACACCACCGACCACACACGCACAGTGCACGACGCACGCACGAACACACACACACCACACACACACACAAACCACACACACACACACAGCAGCACGCACCACACACACACTGCACACACGCACACACACGCACCCCACACACCACACACACGCACACACACACCACACCACACACCACACAACACACACCACTCCCACACACACAACACACACACCCACATCCCACTTCACACGCCACAACAAAAGCAGATGCACTGTCCGTTGAATCCATGACACAGGGCACTCAACCTCTCAATATTTTCCCTATTTTTTCATAGTTGTTTTTTTTCTTCTCTTTTCTTTTTTTTGTTTTTGTTTTTTTGTTTTCTATGTTTGATATTTTCATGCGACCATATTTTCAATAGTGCTTCTCATGGTAACTTGTCTGTGAGTGCTTACAACGGACAGTGCCATGATCTCAACGGATAGTTGGCTATCACGGCAGTGAGTACAGTCCGTTGTGATCTGCACCTGTGTCATGTTCAATGGACAGTGCTGTCTGATAAGAGACTTGTCTGTACTACGATAGTGCCTTGGTGCCTTCATGATTCAACGGACAGTGCTATGACAAGCGTCTGTACTATTACTGTGCCCTGTGTCTGATTCAACGGACAGTGTTATGACAGCGTGTCGTACTGATGTCCTGTTCATGATTCAACGGACAGTGCTCTGACAGCGTGTCTGTACTGTGTCCCCGTGTGTCATGATTCAACGGACAGTGCTCTGACAGCGTGTCTGTACTGTGCCCTGTGTCATGATTCAACGGACAGTGCTCTGACAGCGTGTCTGTTACTGTGCCCTGTGGTCATGATTCAACGGACAGTGCTCTGACAGCGTGTCTGTACTGTGCCCTGTGTCATGTCGGACAGTGATAAAGCGTGTCTGGACTGAGCACTGTGTCTATGCAACGGACAGTGCTCTGATACAGTGTCTGTACTGTTCCCTGTGTCATGACTTTCAACGGACAGTGCTCTGACAGCGCGTCTGTCTGTACTGTGCCTGTGTCATGATTCAACGGACAGTACTGTGCTGCTCTGACAGCGTGTCTGTACTGTGCCCTGTGTCATGATTCAACGGACAGTGCTCTGACAGCGTGTCTGTACTGTGTCCTGTGTCATGATTCAACGGACAGTGCTATGACAGGCGTGTCTGTACTGTGCCCTGTGTCATGATTCAAAGGGATAACACATATGCTATGACAGCGTGTCTGTACTGCGTGGTGTCCTGTGTCATGGTATTCAAACGGACAGTGCTATGTACACAGCGTGTCTGTACTGTGTCCTGTGTCATGATTCAACGGACAGTGTTATGACCAGCGTGTCTGTACTGGTGTCCTGTGTCATATTCGCCACCACGGCAACGGACAGGTGCTCTGACAGCGTGTCTGTACTGTGCTCATGCTCTCCCTGTGTCCTGATTCAACGGACAGTGCTTCTGACAGCGTGTCTGTGTACTGATTGTGCCCTGTGTCATGATTCAACGGACAGTGCTCTGACAGCGTGTCTGTACTGTGCCCTGTGTCATGATGATTCAACGGATAATGCTATGACACTCAACGGTGTCCCGTCGGGGTGGTTTGCCCCTGTGTCATGAATCAACGGATAGTGCCTATATATGACAGCGTGTCTGTACTGTGTCCTGTGTCATCTTCAACGGTTTGTACTCACCACAAAGAGTGCATTTTCACTGCTCAGCACTTACGGGAATAATGTTTCAGCGTCATTGTCCCTCGTCTGAGGTCCACCAAATAATACAGGCGCCAAACACATGTACCTAGACAGCCAGTCCAAACACAAATCTCCCTTCTCTCTCTCTCTCTCTGTCCCCATCTCTCCTCTCTCTCATCCTCTCTCGGTCTTTCTACTCCTCTCTCTCTCTCTGGGTCCTCTCGCTTCTCTCTCTCTCTACACCACACACACGCCACACACCAGATACCACACACACACCACACACACCACACACACACACCCACACATTCCACACACACACACAACACCACATTCCT
>JADBJO010021764.1:22500-29005 GCA_016801955.1 Conus betulinus
ACATGCGTGCGCAATGGGAAACAGGTGTGAGCCTCTATGGGACACATGTATTATTTCATCAGCTTCAATCAACAGAAGCTTTACAGCTCATGTCTCCAAAGGCTTGTCCGTTTTACCACCCCCCCCCCCCCCCCCCCCCCCCTTAACATGTGAGACATTTACCATTTGTAAGCTTCCAGTTCTATCTACATCCGCAATGGTGACAATCGTGTAGGTTACTAGATGAAGGTAATAGCCGGAATTAGGTCGTGGTGATAATGAGATGATGGTAATAATCTAAACCAGGAAATGATGATAACTAGATGATGGTAATAATCTTAAACTGGGTAATGATGATAACAAGATGGTGGTAGTATAACCTGAAACTAGGTAATGATGATAAATAGATGATGGTGATAACCTGAAAACTAGGTAATGATGATAAATAGATGATGGTGATAACCTGAAACTAGGTAATGATGATAAATAGATGATGGTGATAACCTGAAACTAGGTAATGATGATAAATAGATGATGATGTGATAACCTGAAACTAGGTAATGATATAATGACTAGATGATGGTGATAACTGAAACTAGGTAATGATAATGACTTAGATAATGGTGATAACTTGAAACTAGTAATGGTAATAACTAGATAATGGTGATAACTTGAAACTGGTAATGGTAATAACTAGATAATGGTGATAACCTGAATTTAGGTAATGACTCATAAACTAGATGATGTGTGATAACCTGAACTAGGTAATGGTGATAACTAGAGGATGGTGTAACCTGAAACTAGGTAATGATAAACTATATCATGGTGTGTGTTATGTAACTGGCTGATAGTTGATAACTATATGTTTTGTAACTGGGATCAAGTAATGGCGGCAGCTAGATAATGGAATGGTGAATAACTAGATGAGAGTAGTGACTTGGACTGTATATGAAATGATGATCACTGGTAAGGGTAGATGGATGGCACCCATGAATGGCAATCATGAAAGTAAAAAATACTGGCAGCCTATATTATAACTGTGAACACTGAAATATGATGAGAACTAGTTTTTATGCTAGATGATGAGGACTATCAGATAATTGTTCATAACTAGGTCGATGGCCAGGCGATAACCAGACAGTAGCAGCAGCTGGGTCAGGATGGGGTCCATATTGCCGTCTCGTCTAATTCAGTGCCTTACATAGGGTCAGAATGGGGGCCATATTGCCATCTCGTCTAATTCAGTGCCTTACATAGGGTCAGAATGGTGGGCCATATTGCCCTCTCGTCTTATTCAGTGCCTTGACATAGGGTCAGAATGGGGGCCATATTGCCATCTCGTCTAATTCAGTGCCTTACTAGGTTCAGAATGGGGGCCATATTGCCATCTCGTCTAAAATTCAGTGCCTTACATAGGGTCAGAATGGGGGCCATATTGCCATCTCGGTCTAATTCAGTGCCTTACATAGGGTCAGAATGGGGGCCATATTGCCATCTCGTCTAATTCAGTGCCTTACATAGGGTCAGAATGGGGGCCATATTGCCATCTCGTCTAATTCAGTGCCCTTACATAGGGTCAGAATGGGGGCCATACTGCCTCTCGTCTTATTCAGTGCCTTACATAGGGTCAGAATGGGGGCCATATTTGCCATCTCGTCTAATTCAGTGCCTTACATAGGTTCAGAATGGGGCCATATTGCCATCTCGTCTAATTCAGTGCCTTACATAGGGTCAGAATGGGGGCCATACTGCCCTCTCGTCTAATTCAGTGCCTTACATAGGTCAGAATGGGGGCCATATTGCCATCTCGTCTAATATAGTGCCTTACATAGGGTCAGAATGGGGGCCATATTGCCATCTCGTCTAATTCAGTGCCTTACATAGGGGTCACGAATGGGGGCCATATTGCCATCTCGTCTAATTCAGTGTCTTACATAGGGTCAGAATGGGGGCCATATTGCCATCCTCGTCTAATTCAGTGTCTTACATAGTTCTCAAACAAATCGGGAAAAGAATGTTATTTGTTTCAACCATGCAAACTTGCTTGAAAATGTTTCTTTCATAAGATCTTAAAATCAGTGAGAAAAATGGGGGTATCTCTGTGCAGAACTCAAAAATGACATTAGTAGAACGTCTGTGAACGGGGTTTTGGTGAAGTCCGTTGGAAAGTGTTTTTGTGTGACATCAGGGGCGTCCGAATCCCTACAGGAACATGCGTTGTGCTACATGAGCCGTTCCAAGGTGTGTGAGCAAAGGCAAGTGCCCCCCTCAGGCTGTAGGCCTTGAAGTGGGCGTCGCGGACAGCAGGCGAAGGATGTGCACTCGAAGGTGTGAAAACCGAGCTCGAGGATTGTCTGTTGATAGAAGCAGGAGCAAGCTGTCTCCCCTGTATCAGCCACCCACCAATCGAGAGTCACTTCGCCTGACACACCCCTCCCCTGTTCGGCACTTTTAAAATGTTATCACAACACCACCCGAATTGAACTTGGAGAGTGAAGAGGCCTGACACACGGGGGCCAGTGTGTGTGTTGGCGAAGGAACTTGTAGGATGTTATCAGACAGAGTCGGGAGTTTGCGTGACTAGGTAGGAAATCGACAATGTTAAAAACTATGTCACAGCTTCCTACAATGTTGCCCGCGGTCTCCTACTTGTGTCGTCGGAAATTCCCTCTCTTTAGAGTCTACTCTATTTAGTGTGTGTAGTGTGTGTGTGTTGTGTGTGAGAGAGAGAGAGAGAGAGAGAGAGAGAGAGAGAGAGAGAGAGAGTGTGGGGCTTGTGACTAGCTAGTAGGATGGTCGACATGTGAAATGGCACAATGAGTCGGGGACAGCTTCCTACTAATTTAAGATTCTTCTCATCTCTCCTCCTCTCTCCTCTCTCTCTCTCTCTCTCTCTCTTCTCTCTCTCTATATCGTATAGTATATATATTATATAGTGTGTGTGTGTGTGTGTGTGTGTGTGATACAGCTTTCCTACAATTTACTCTCTCTCTCTCTCTCTCTCTCTCTCTCTCTTCTCTCTCTCTCTCTCTCTATATAATTATATAGTATATATATATATATATATATATATGTGTGTGTGTGTGTGTGTGTGTGCACTCTGTCATTCGTGTCCATGTGCTTCGATCGAATGCAGTTACAAAATAAATGCAAGGTTTGTAACCGCGCCTGTTTTCTCCACGATACTGGCAATTTGTTAATATTATTGTATAATTGATATGTTGTTATTTTGCGTTTACGTTTTAACATTCTTTTCCCACAATGTCGTAGGAACATATTCAAACATGCTTTGATTGCAAAACCCTGCTTTAATTTCTGAGGGTGACCCTGCTACAGTAGAAAGAAACTCTTTACGGAATCGTGACAGCAGAAGGTACTCGGCGAAGAAACCCCCCGTAGACAAGACTTCCGTGTCCTGAACTTCTTCCGACGTAAGAGGGTCGGGCCGCATCCAGGTCATGTCTCATAGATTCTGCTGTCAAATATATTTTTAGGCGCTGCCGGGATTCGAACCAGCACCTCCGGGTGTGTGTAGGGCGTCCTCCAGGTGTGACTTTTTTGGACGAGGTCCATACCTACGTCGCTGTCGGACCACCTGTTTTAGTTTGTGAAATTTAAGCGTTATGAAGATCATTTTGTTTTTTTCCTCGATCAGATCCAGCTGGATCTCTTGTCAGTTGCCTCTGCCATTGCCTTTGGGGCTGTGGGTCCTTACCAGAAATTCGAAAGACATGAGATCATAAGCTGATGACCTACAAAAGCCCCTAGTTCCACACTCTTCTAGCGAGCGGATTGTGGCTTTGAAGCCATGTTCTTTTCAAACAGTTGACTGGCATACCTTCAGTTTTTTGTAGATGTGAGCTTCACCATTCTGCTTTCGTGCTGCGCTGTGAGGTCAGTCTCAGAGTCATGTGTTTCGAGGCATCCGAGTGACTTTGTGATCCAGTCTCATTGCCTGTCTTCCCGAAGATTTCTGGGTAGTGTTATGTGATCCAGGTCTCATGCCTGTCTTTCCCGAAGATCTCTGGGTGGTGTTTTTGTGATCCAGGTCTCATGCCTGTCTTCCTGAAGATCTCTGGTGGTGTTAAATGATCCCGGTCTCATGCCTGTCTTCCTGAAGATCTCTGGGTGGTGTGTTATTTGATCCAGGTCTCATGCCTGTCTTCCTGAGATTCTCTGGGTGGTGTTATATGATCCCGGTACTCAGGCCTCGTCTTCCTGAAGATTTTCTGGTGGTGTTTTTTGTGATCCCAGGTCTCATGCCTGATTCTTCTGAAGATCCTCTGGGTGGTGTTACATGATCCAGGTCCCTCATGCCTGTCTTCCCGAATTCTCTGGGTGGTGTTCCCATCCAGGAAAGTGAATTGTGCATCCCCAGTCATCCACCCCGTCCAGTAAATTCCGCTTCCATGTTCTGGATGTCACAGCTGCTCCAGACCACCATTTAGGGCTGCTGTCCGCGTAGAACGTCGATGCTGGTAGCTTCTGGTGGCGTTGTGTTACCTCTTGCAGTGCCACGCTCATGGCGATCTGTCATGTCTGCCTTCCCTGTACGAGAGCTTCTGTGCATGAACTCAGAACATATGCCACTGTTTGTGTCCAGACAACGCGGACACCTAGGGTCATTTCGGATTTCTTCCATGTATCATAAGTTTGAATTGGATTTGATGGTAGTAGGTGTTCGAATAGAGATCTGAGTCTGAAGCTGACCCTGAGAGGAGCTATAATGCCACATTTCAATCCGCTTAGACTTTCTTTGCAGTGTTTTTCCCACGTACATCCTCCACTGCTCCTGCTGCCCTTAATGGACTGCCCCTCTGGATTCTTCGATCACATCCTCTTCTTCTTTTGATTCCAGAAATAACCAGTTCTCTTCTTGTTTCCCTTCTGCGGCT
Source organism: Conus betulinus (assembly GCA_016801955.1). Taxonomy (NCBI): domain Eukaryota; kingdom Metazoa; phylum Mollusca; class Gastropoda; order Neogastropoda; family Conidae; genus Conus; species Conus betulinus. The sequence goes on from JADBJO010021764.1 coordinate 27,375, forward strand.
GCGTGTGACCTTTTTATTTTCGTTGATCCCAGTCCCTGTGCTTGCTTCGTGTGTTCCTGTTATTTCCCATATCGATTGAGGCCATGCTTTGCCTCGTTCACCTATGCTTCTGTTATTTCCCACATCTTTGAGGCCATTGCTTTGCCTCGTCCACTGATTCCTGCTCAATTTGTACATTAGTGGAGGGCCAGAGAGGCTTTGGGATCAGCAGGAATTGCAGACACACCAGACCTTGTGTTTGCCAGGGAGGGTCATACTAGCCTGTTGCCATGTAGACCATACTAGCCTGTTGCCGGGAGGTCATACTAGCCTGTTTGCCAGGGAGGTCATACTAGCTTGTGGCAGGGAGACCATGCTAGTCTGTTGCCTGGGACGGCCATGCTATCCTGTTGCCAGGGAGGTCATACTAGCCTGTTTGCCGTGGAGGCCATGCTAGCCTGTTGCCGGGGAGGACATGGTACGCCTGTTGCCAGGGAGGCCAGACTAGCCTGTTTTGCCAGGGGACCATACTAGTCTGTGCCAAACCATACTAGTCTGTTGCCAAGGAGGGCCATACTAGCCTGTTGCCAGGGAGGCCATTCTAGCTATTCTGGTTTGCCAGAGCCGCTGTGCAGGGAGGCCATACTAGCTGTTGCAGGGAGGTCCTACTGCCGGGTTTGAGCCACACTAGCTATTCTAGCCTATCCTGTGCTGGGGAAGGCCACACTACCTGTTGCCCAGGAGGCCATAATAAGCCTGTTGCCAGGGAGGTCATTGCTGGGGAGGCACCTAGCCTGTTGCCCGGGAGGCCATTACAAGCCTGTCGCGGGGAGGCAATACTAGCTGTGCCCAGGGGGCCATGTAGCCTGTTACCGGGGAATGGCCACACTAGACTGTTGCGGGGAGGCCACTCTAGCACTGTGAGGGGAGGCCACACTGCTGTGTCGGGGACAGGCCCACACTAGCTGTGGCTGGCGAGACCAAACTTAGCCTGTTGCCGGGGGGAGGCCATACTAGCCTATTGCTGGGGAGCCACATAACTCGCCGGGGGAGTCCTACTTGCCTGGGGAGGCTACATACTACACACTGTGTTGCCCGGAGCCATACTAGCCATGGGGCGGCCATACTAGCCTGTTTGCTGGGGAGGACTGTCCAGAGAAAACCATTCTATTGACTGGGAGGCCTACTACTGCAGGAGGCCTGTTGCCAGGGAGGCCCACCGAGACCTGTTACCGGGGAGGGCACACTAGCACTGTTGCCGGGGAGGCCACTCTAGCCTGTTGCCGTGGAGGCCACACAGCCTGCAAGAAAATTGTCGGGAGGCCCCACTACCTGTTGCTTTGGCGAGACCAACTATCCTGGCCGGGAGGCCCAAAGTTGCCTGGGGGCCAAACTAGCCATGTTGGAGGCCCCATACTATGCCCGTCGCTCAGGGGAGAGCCACCACTAACCTTCGCCGGGAGGCCACCAACTGCCTGTCGCCGGGAGCCACACTACCCTGTTTGCCGGTGAGGCCATACTACCGTATTGCTGGGTCGAGCTCCCATCTAGCCTTGTTGCTCGGGAGGCCGGTTTCCATGAGAAAGGCCATACTAGCCCTATTGCCAGGGAGCCTACTACCTATGCCAGGAGAGAGCCATACAGAGCCTGTT
>JADBJO010021765.1:0-29002 GCA_016801955.1 Conus betulinus
ATACTGCGATACTGTTTTCCAATCGCTATACAACTTTTTCTATCCAACAAGTCTGACCTACCCCTAATTAGACAACCCCATTTTTGCTGTGTGGCCGAAGTTGTTGAGGATGGTGGGGGGGGGGTGTGGGGGGATGGGGGGAGCCCAGCATTATTTTTTTTAACTCTTTCGTGTCTGCCTCAGTTGCAAAATAACCGAGCATTTTAGTTTCGGAACCGCCATGATCAAACACCGAAAACCAGAGCTTGCAGTTAAAAACAAAAAAAAAAGATCTGAAAGTCCAACTCTGTGACACCTTATTCAACAGTTTGAAGGAAGTTTGCAATGGAGATAAGCAGAAACCTGTTCCCTGACTGAAAATAGTTGGACTTGCTGAAGTATTAGGACCACACTTCATTGTTTCCAGTTGTTTCCTAAGTGCGCCGTGTGGTGGCCATCTTGTTCGATCAGAATTTTGAAGTCACCATAAAGAGCTACCAATCGATTCTTTGCTCATTGAAACCCTCCTTACTTTATCTCCAATTGCTTCCCTATCCCCCCCCCCCCCCCCCCCCCCCCCTCTGCTTCTGACCCCTTTCCACGCAGGAAAGTACCCTAAAACATTCACCAAAGAACAACAGGCATGCACACTACGCTGAACAGCCTGTCCCTTGCTTTTCCTGAACTTCCCCTTACCCGCCCTCACATTCCATCCTCCCACCCACATACCTGCATGTTCACCACCCCCTGCCACCCGACACAGACACAACAACAAGTAGGCGACTCCCTTTCAGATAAAGAAATTTGTTTTTTTGGGATTAAAAAAAAAAAAAAGTTTAAGCAAATTATAGCACAACTTTATCATGTACAGACTTGCTTAAAAATTTTTTCCAACTATCAAAGTGATAGATATGTCTTCAATCTGGTTTTAACATCTGTGATTGATGGCCTTGACAGGCCCTTTGTATGTGATTCACACTGTGACATCTGAGCTCGTTGCTGGAATGCATGTACGGATCATTCTAGAAATAATCACAAAACGACTTTGTTGTGGTGTGTTTAGAGGAGAAGAGCGAGAGAGAGAGAGAGTCATAGATATTCAGAGAGATAGACGACCGACGACAGAGTGATCGAGAGAGATAGAGAGAGAGGAGAGAGAGAGACAGAGTCAGAGAAAGACAGAGTCACAGCAACAACAGTTAGAGAGCCGACAGACAAGGACGAGAGAGAGAGAGAGAGAGGGAGCGGGAGCAGAGATTTGTCTAATGATGCTGAAAATTGTTCCTATGTCATAATGATATGACGAATTGTTCAGACCTGTGATAGTGACATAATTAAGAATTGTAAAAAAAACAGAGGTCCATCATGGTAATGAGGAATTGGTTTCAGACATGTCATGTGATAATGAGTCATTTGTCAAGATGTCCTAATGGGTAACGAGGAATTGTTCAGAGACTTGTTTTGTGAAATGAATAAAGAATTTTTCAGAATGTGCCATAATGATTATGTGTCTCAATGATAATGAAGAATGGGTTTATTGAACAAAGCATACCAACACTCCGAGTAAATTGACGCGAGCACGAGTTTTCCTCAGCTTGACACTATTGACAGTCAGAGTTTGTCTATTTCCCTGACTCCGTTAGCCTGCTGATTGGCCCCAAACTGACGTTTCAACGAAACAACTCGCAACGCTCGTTAGGAGCAAGACAGCAAACGAAGGTTTGTCTCCAGCAATGTCATCTACTTCATCGTTTAAGTCATTTATCAAATATAATGTCTGTTCCCAGCACTATTCAATCTACTTCATATTCAGTCCTATTCATCACAGAAGGTCTGTCTCCAGCCATATTCATCTCCTTCATAGTTAAGTACGAGTCATATCATCAACTAGAATTTCTTGTCTCCAGCAATATTCATTTATTTCATATTTTAAGCCGTTCAGCAACATCATATTCATTATTGCTTTGTGTTTTCCATGGTTACACACCTTCAGTATATGTGGTGGCTTCTTGTTATATACATCCACACCCAAACGCTCCACATGAGACGCAAACATACAAGACACCCCAATCTCAAAGAGACTGTTCCATAGGTCCATTTGGTTGTGCACCTTCCAATCCCTGAACAAGTAAATTTGGGTTGTGAGAGTGACCCTATTTCTAAGGACATAAGTCAAAGACCTGTTTCACAACAACGTCTTGCTTAGGAGCAGGTGCAAACAACACCAAGGACAATAGAAAAAGGAAAGAGTTTGGATTACCTACTGAATAATCTTCTGTAGAAAACAATGCAAACACCAAGCTCAATGAGTCTATTCCACCACTGTTTTCTTTCCCCTTCGTGTGCACAGATGATTCTGGAAGACCTTTTTGAAGATGCATATTGTATATTTTCTGTGTATTATTCCAATACAAAAAGTGCAGAGAGCTCTATCACTGTTGGCGATATTGCGCTATTTACACACTTATTATTATTATCATTAGTTACAAAAAAAAAACGACACACAAGAACAGATTCTTCTATGACAGCCAAGTTTCTTTTTTTTTTTTTTTTTTTTTTGCACTGGGTTGACCTGAAAAAAAAAGTAACATCTCCAACAATTTATTAGACTGGAGAGTCCGATTTTCCAAACTTAATATGATCTATCTGGAAGACCTGCTTAAGTCCCAGACAACACACACTGCGCACTAGTTTAACCTTGATTTTGAAAGTGTCTAGGTGCATTGAGATCGATGGCGGCAGAATTCCATCCACATGATTTCAGTTGGTTAGCAGTTTGCACTGTTTGCCCCTTTCACGCTACTCCGTTTGCAAAATGACGATGACATGAACCGCCCCTGGACCTACCCTTTTATAATTCTTTTGCTTATCAGTTTCTGCTGGCGCCTCCTCAATTCTCTATTCTGCACTACCTTTTGGACTGGGCCAGGCATGTTAGGCATCACCACCATAAGCACCACAAGGGTCCTGGTGTCTATCAGTGAGGTATAACACCGAAACAACATCCCCATTCCCAGTCCACAGCGAATGACCGCCCCACACACACACACATTGACTCTGGTCACCATGGTGTCGCAGTCCTGAGACGAGCAGGTCCACAACAGTATTATTATAATGATAGGAAACCTCCCCTTCCAAACTGCCATAAAACCCCGGATTTTAAAGGTGGTTGACACGGCAACGCAATCAGCAGAAAAGAAGTTTGCTGATGCTCCCACCACAGTACCAGCACACAGCACTCACACCTACGGACCAAGCCCACCCAAACAAATCGTAGCAAACAATATGAGATGGTATGGGTAGTGAGTCCTGGTGATTTTTCAATAGGAATTACAAAAAAAACAAACTAAAAAGGTCTGGATCCATAATAAAAATATTGCATGCACTTAATTTTTATATATTAGTTCCTTGGTTATGTACTCAACAATGGATGCTTCCTCCATCTCCTGACATATCCTATTTGGCCAAGAAATTCAGCAGATGTACCCACACATGATTCGAAGGACTGTACCTGCATACATGCAGTAATAAGGTCAAGTTTGTTTCTAAACTAAACTGTTGCTTTTTTCCACATGTTCCATAAACAGATTATTCATGGTTTGACTATTTTGTAAACTAATTCCTGCCCTTTTAAAAAAAAATGGCATCCTTTGGGGCAAGATTGTCACTTATTCCCATCGTATGCTGAAAATTGTCCAATATCTATCCAATTTTTTTTAATTTTTTATCTCCAACAGCTCAATGGATCCTTTGTCCTGAATTGAAACTGCTGTCGTCTGATAATGTGCTGGTCTCAACTTGTGTTAGAGAAAGGGCATTTTCCGACTTGTCCTTCAAAACAAGCCACCACCAACAGAGAAAACCTACAATCTTTTTTTTGTTCAACAGGATAGGAGTGTGTCTAATTAGGTAACTGACTTTCCTTTCCTCTCGTCTTTTGTATTATAGGCCCCTACATCCATAAGTGGACTTACATACGCGTTGAGTGTCCATGGCCAAATCTAATACTGACACGGAACAACATTCTGACTTGATCTAGGAGATCTTTACCGGATGAGGACAAAACGAAAGAAGGAATAAGAAAGATGTCGAATCATCAGTAGCCCACATTCCATTATTTTCAACGTTCAAAGCATTGTATATGATTTTCATTCTGTTTCTGATCCGGTTTTCAGATCACTACTCCATTTTTTTTGCATTTTTTTGTCACAGTTTTCTGTAATTGGGAAAATCTGCAATGACAGCAAACACCATCCGGGAAGCGGCCGAAAACATCAAATGTCCATACTCAACACAATTATCACTCAACACTCCACTCTTTTTTACACTGACTACATTGTCAATGCCTCTGTCCCTAAGCTGTCAATCTGACAACCTGTCAGTTCTCAAATTGTGTCACACACTCCGACAATGGACAGCATTCTGACACCTGTATCGATTTGTTTTGGTTCTCCTCTGTTAATGTACGCACTTCATTGTATTGCAAACAGGCAGCAAGTACTTCCCATGGAATTGCCCCTTTTCCCCTCTGGAAGCAACCCTTGATCTTTGGTCCCCAATTTTTTTTCCTCTTGGTGAGGCCAAGCTCACAGGTAATCGGACAATGCCATTCACTCTTACCGTACTTGCTTCTTCTCCCTCTTTCTTCTCCCGCTTTTCCCACAGACAACCAAATCTTCTTCCCAGGAATATATTTTGAAATAGATTGTGGTATGTCTGGTCTATGCTAACTTTGTGTCCTGCCTATTAACCTATCTAACCAACTAACCGATAACGCCAACTCAGCAATAACTCAGAATACTTCATGAACAATAAGGTATGGAAGCTTTTGGGCTGAGTGTCCTGACTGCCACCCCCAGATTTATTTCATCTCTATGCAGCGAGCTCGCTAAAACTACAAGCCAACTACTGTTTAGTTCACTGAACTCATTCTTGCCGTTTGGCTGTTGTTTTTTGTTTGTCTGTCTTTTTCACAACACAGTTTATGGAAAATATTGCTTCTATTCTTACGCAACACTAAGAACAAATTAACAGCTCAGTAAATAAACATATCTTTCAGTTTACCCTAATTTTTTTAATATGCTGAATGATACATAATAGTTAAAAAGGTTATAGACAAAAAAAAAGAAAGAACAATGCCCCAATAACCTACACACTCTGAAGAAAGCTGTTAACTGATGCACACCAAAAAACTTGATTCCACGGCTCAAACAACACTCCTGCGAGCTTTACTCCTCCTTTCAAACATGTTCACCATGAAATTACATCCCACTGAGCCTACCTTCAAACTTTCATCTCCAGAGATGGGAACAGAAGCGCTGAATCCAACCTCTTCCTATGCTGCACTATGGCCCCGTCTCACTGGCTGCCTCCCTTGACGTCACGCGTCCCATTCGCATGGTCACTGTCACACTGCTGACCTCCCTTTACGTCAAGCTCCCATTCCCATGGTCAACCGTCTCCCTGGATGATCTCCCTTGACGCACGCCTCACATTCGCCAGGTTCACCAGTCTCACTGTATACTCCCTTGTGTCACGCTTCACATTCCCGATGATTCACTGGACTGCAGATTCCACTCCTTTCCTCCTTGAAGTCAGGATGGAGTGTCTAGGAATTCTGTCCTCCCTGTAATCAGGCCTGGAGGTCATAGTAAGTCTTCCTCCTTACAGCATGATTTCAGGGGACTTCTTCCTCCATGTATCAGCATGAGGTCAGAGGAGTCTTGCCTCCATGAATCAGGTGGAGTCATAAGTGGAGTCTGCCTCCATGGTAATCAGATGGAGGTCATGGAAGTCTAGCATTTTGGACAGGTAAGTATTTCTCAAACTTATTTTGTAGAAATTTCCTTTTTGCGGCATTTTCAACTAGTCCAGGACCCGTCTCAAACACGAAAATATACTTGTATTCCATTTCCTACTTTGTGAGCATCTGAAAAAGACTTTTGGGCCATCTGGATTTCTGGAATGCTTACAGGCAGCACTCAGACCATTACACTTAACACACCTCATGCAACACAGTGCTACATGACATAGCCCAATCTGCCCCTGAGCAGCGGACTGGACAGAGGCCAACATCCAACACAAACAGCAGGGTCTTGGGAGCACACACCGCACGACATCCGTTACAAAGAACATGCACAGCTTCCTTAGATGATTTGTGAAAGGGAATGAATGATCTGAGCCCTCATGAGACTAGTAGCTCGGTTACGACCTGAACAACTGCACCGTGAACATAGTTTGGTTCATGCCACAATAGCTGCAGGCCAGCGTGCTGTGTCGTACCTCCTGTTCAGGATACGAGTCACAAAGTCTATCGTCGGTGGAGGGGGCGCAAGAATTCGATTCGCAATGCTAAATGAAGGCGACCCCTGTTCTTTTTTTACAAACGTCTGACAGGAAAAGAATAATGCCAACTTAAGCACTCCCTGTTTCCTGTCTAACATTTAAATCTTTCAGCACCATGCTCTTTGTCTTTCTGCAGTTTCTTCCTCCCTGTTTTTCAACTATCAAACATTTTTGTAAATTCTATCCTCTCTTTTCGTCAAGACAACTTATGACGATTCTTTGTTTGCAAACTGCATTCTCATACTGCTCTCTAAACATGATCTTTCCAACAGTTCTGAGAGTTGCATCCCATGCCACTTTGCCTAAGAAGTACACAGTCCCAGAGACTAGGCTGTTACACTTTCTGGTGGGTTATCACTCTACAGTGATGGCTCTGTCACGTCCCCACCTGCTGTCCTCCTCTCCCTGCCGGTCTTCAGGTGGGGGTCCTGCCTAGCAAGGCCATGGCCTCACAGGACATATCTGGCTGTCTCCTGGGGGATGGTGCGGGGTTCTGCCCAGCTGCCAGGGGCCTTCCAGGACCTCCTTCTGTCTCCGTGGGGATGTTGGGGGTTCTCGCCCACAAGCCATTGTTCTCATAGGACATCCTGTCGGTCTCCGTAGGGAGATGGGGGTCCTGCCCAGTCAAGCTCAGTGCCTCACAGGAAAATCCCTGGCTGTCTCCTGTGGGATGGGTGGTGCTCCACCCAGCAAGGCCAGGGCCGCACAGGCTTCCTGGCTTCTCCTGTAGGGAGTGGTGTGGCGCCACACTTGGCGCCCGAGTTTTGATTGCTGGTTGCTGTTCAATGCAGCGGACTGAAAGTACTGTCTCATTTGGTCCACATGGGGATTTATGCCTGAGGTCCACTGGCTGAGATCTCTCATTGGCCAAGGTTTTCCTCAACTTGCATTGATTTATCTCAGTGTACAAGTCTTTCTCCATTATCTGTTCATCTCGCGTGGCCACAGTCCTTTCTCATGCTGAGATAATCTCAGTCAATCCTTCCTTCACCTACTTTTGGATGACTTGCTGTCCCAAACTCTTCTACCACCGGTGTGAAAGTCCCCTCCATTGACCAAGGGCGTCTCCTCGCTGTATCTCCTCATTGGGACAAAAGTTGTCTCACTACTTGGTGATCCGTCTCAAGTGGGCCCAACCGCTCACTACTGTGCAGGCCCTCATTGACCAAGTCCCTTTTTGCACTGGACTGAGATCGCTCAATGACCGAGGTTTCCTCACTACCGAGGCGTTCTCTACCCACGGGCTGTATAAAAGGGGCAGTCTGCACTGGCTTCACCTGCCACCCTTGTTTCCACAGTTTTTGGCTACGCCTGTGCCCAATTCGGTTTTTTCAAGCGTGTTTACATCACGACTTTTGTGGGCCTACAATCCCTCTCTCTCTGACGCAATTCCGACCAGCAAGTTGGGGTTCTGTGGACTGGGCTCCCCCTGACCGAGTTTTTGTCCCTGAGCTTTCCACACCTGACACTCCTACAACCAGCACTCCCGCTCCTTCTCTCCTTTCACTCATCCCCGTGAACTCCCAAAACCCAGGAGTGGTCGCCTTTTCCATCGGGTTCCCACACATCACAGAACCTGGTCAGCATCAACCGCACCAGCGTCTCTTTCTTCTTCCACTGGTCCATGGACGTCCCGCAGCGCTGAAGTACGCTTGTCTCTGCTTTCAGTTCTGGTGATAATGTGGTCCGACACTTCCACCTCAGACCGCTCTTTGGCCCAGCCCTTCTCTGCTGCGGCCATCCCTGACTGGTGGAGCTGGCACGGAGATGCCTGACGTCTCCATGATCTTCCCCCTCATCTCATTCCTGCGAGGGAAGACTCCGGCCACTGACTGGGGGGAAACTGTACGTCGAAAATTGGCCTGCAACGGCACAGGGTGTCCTCTTTAGTGTTTTTCATCCTCCCCTCCAATGTGTTACACCCTGAACTGCACCATTTCCATTACACATGAAGACGGTGGGAAGAAGGAAAAGATGGCGAAAGGCGAGAACCAGAAAGAGAGAGAGACAGAGAGAGACGGATAGAGAGAGAAGTCAGAGCGAGAGTCGAGAGTAGCCCCAGAGACCGAGAACAAGAAACAGTTGGTGACCAGACAAATACGACAGAACAGTTGCCTGGAAAAGTGATGACAACTTCGGCAGTCAGTCCGCTCCCCCTCACACAAGGCATTAGAAATTACGACCTGTACAATTAGTCGTCTGCGCTGTGTTGTCGAGAACAGAATAAGTATCACTCCTGTAGGGTTCCCTAACCAGCAGTGAGAAAACGACTGATACAATATGAAACACATGGCATACAGAACGCTGTGTCCACTGCTGTAGTCCTAACACGCAGTGGAACAATATGACTGATACAATATAACACATGCCAAGACATCGAACTATGGGTGGTCACTGCCTGTATCTAACACCAGCAGTGAGAATATGACTGATAACAATATAACCACATGGCCTACAGAACTAAGTGGTCCACTGCTTTAAGTTCTAACACATTGGCAACGAAGCTTGTGTCACTGCTGTAGTTCCTCCCACATTGAAAAGCAGACTAAGTGTCCACTGCCTGTATCTAACACAATGGCAATACGAGGCTATTTCCCCCTGCAGTATCAACACATGGCAGAACAGAACTATGGTCCACTGCATTAGTCCCTAACCATGACAACAGAACTAATTTCACTGCTGTAGTCCCGCTTTAAACACTGGCAGGACAGAACTATTTGTTCCCACTGGCGTAGTCCCCCTAACACGATGGCGAACAGAACTATGTGTCACTGCCCCTGTAGGTCTTAACACAATGGCAATACAGAGCTAAGTGTCCACTGCCGTCGTCTAACACATGGCAGACACAGAACTGTTTTCACTTGCGGTAGTCTAACACTGGCCGGACAGAACTCTTTGTCCTGCTTTATTCCCTACACATTGGCAGACAGAGCTAAGTGTTACTGCAGTATTCCTAACACATGGCAGAACATGACTCTGGTGGTTCCGACTGCATTAGTCCTAACACATGCGGACAGAACTATGTTGTCAGTGCGTGAGTCTTAACACATGGCAACAGAAACTAGTGGTCACTGCTGTAGTCTACCCACATGAGAAATATGACTGATACAATATAAACCTTGCAGACGAACTAAGTGTCCCCTGCCGCATTCTACACAGCATGAGAAATATGACTGATCCATTAACGCATCTGGCAGACAGAAACTAAGTGTCCCACTGCTGGTAGGTCCCCTAACACCCGCATAGAAATCTGACGGATTACAAATATAGACCCGCAGACAGACTAAGTAAATCCACTGCCGGCCTGTTTGGCCTGTTCTTTTCCCATCTTCCTAAAGTGTAAAATACTTAAACGCAAAACGGCTGATTCCCCTCAGCGTATTCCGCTGTGCTGAACGTAAACTTGTACCATAGCGACACCTTTTCAATGAAAAACTCCCAGTCGGTGCTTTGTTTTTTCCCCCTTTGTCCAGTTTTACTTGTGTGTTCCACCGGAACAAAAACCACACTTATCACAAGATGAATTGTTCACACTACACCCGCATTGCTAACGCCCTACCGCACATCATGCACACCCACACCATGCCGCTCACACACCCTTGTACATGCACACCACAACACGCAATGAATTACAAATGACACAACTAATTGTTTTGTAGGTTCCTCTAGGTTCCTTAACCAACGCTTTTGGGCTAATGCGTATGTCAGACCATCGCTAATGTCCGCGTATCCATGAGACCCTCTTTTCTTTAATCTCTCATCTTAGTTGTACTTCACTTATCCATCCCACTTTCAAACTCAGGCGTACTGGGCTCAAGCTTGGGGATGTGGTTTAGTGTACCATTGACTACCTGCAATTGCCAGTGACACCTCTTGGATGAAAACTGAAATTGAAAAACTGAAACTATGGCTTGCTGCCTGCGGCCGAATGGTAAACATGGCGCTCCTCCCAGCCACCCATGGAGACTGGGAGGTCTTGGGTTTTCGAATATCTTCTGCAGCCACATAGCACATGGCTATGTTGGTACCTATTCTGACTCCCTACTCCACAGCCCAGCATAGATTCTTTCAAGTGGAAGACGGGACCAAGTCAGCAGAGTGGTCACGCTTCATTAAACGACATATACTCCGAGGGCGGCTGAACACAATTTCTGACCACCGACAAAGCCATCAAGCCGTCTCTTGGGCTTTCTTGTGAAAGACTGTTTCATAGAAGAAGGGTATGTACGCCTCAGTCCCCTCAAACCCCGAGCCTCCACCTATGTTCCTTTAACTAATCCATCTTCAGCAATCTTCCTCTAATAGGAGAAAACGTAATTCTCAGGCTACTCCTGCTTTTTAGGGCGGCCCCTCATCTTTTCCTCTTGAGTACCTAGGAGGCGACTTGAGCCAAAGTCTTCAGTTTTGGGCATCTGAGGTGGAAGGAGTATGTAGTCAGGCCGACTCTAAGGTCTTGGGCTGCCTCTTACAGTTGGTGGCCTTGTGGTTTATGTGACCTGGCACAGGGGCCAGTCTCAGTACTGGAATCATGCCCAATTTTCGCTAGGCACTTGACTCCCATCCACACAGGGTATCCTCTCGTGGTGTCGCCTCATTCCAACCTGAGAACCGTTCCCTTGTAAATCTGGCCTTGCACTGGGAAGTAGCTGTGACAGAACCATTCTAGCTGGAGAAAGCGGGGGGGGAGGGGGATGGGAAAGGGGGCAGGGGTGGGGTGGGCTGGTTGTTGAGAATGTGAAGAGCAGAGAATGAGTATTGGCACTGTTAATTACTTCACAATGACCAGTTCTCCAGAACAAAACCTAAACGGGGGGAAATAAGGAGGAGATATGAAGGCCTCTGTCCAAACGATTCCAATCTGATCCTGGATAGACCCTTGGACCCGAATTCACAAGCAAACTGAACAGGTGGTGTCCTGTGGGCCACTGCCATGCCAAAGGGGTTGGTTCAGATCAGGTCATGTTGTTTCGGTGGTAACACCTTGCCCAATGGACCCTGTGGCCTCGGCCAAGTTATCTCTCCACCAGGTTTTTTCACTGAAAAGAAGTTTCATCCTCTCCTACCAGTGCACTGGAAATAAGTTCAAGGCTGGTTCCTGTGTTATCATGTGCCAAAGGACCCTTGGGTACACCCTTGACCCCCAATCTGCACCTAGCTTCCATGAACACATATCTGGGGCCACAGTTTTTAGGTTCTCCACCAATCACTTGAAACAAGTTTCACGCGGTAATTCTGCAGCAATCATACTAACAGACAGACCATATCAGGCGTTTTTGCTAACAGACTAGACAAACCAGTCACACACTGACGTTGGTGGTAACAATAACAATAACATCTTTGGTGAAGGACCAGAAAGGAAAGGACAGAGGTAAGATGCGCAGGCAGACTCATCGTCCCTCCACGCCTCTCCAGCAAAGAATAGCGTTATTATCCAGGGACTGGGCCAAGCGTCCCGGGCAATCTCCGGACACTGACACAGGCAGGTAGGTGTGCGGGGTCATACCGATGTCAGGATCTCTGTGCCACGAGTGTCACTGCCCATCGCCACGGCTCAGGGACCTGGGGCACCAAACACACCCAAAATCCCGCTGTTATAGTGGTGTATACTCTGGTTGTAACCTGCCTGATTCCCTTGATATGTTCCTCGGCACTTTTTCAAGCAAAGCTTTGCAATCAATGATATACATTTTCTCATCACTTAGATGGTGTCCGCTCGATTCATGGCGAGTGTTCCAGACCTGGTTTTAGTGTACATTTTTTGCTACTTTTCAGAACTACAACATGTTTCAGACAGGCACTCCTTTCCAATAAAAACCCCAAATCAAAGAATGTTAACTTTAATTTACTCCTTAATACTTCGAAAACAGCGTGTTCCAGCTTCCACTTAGATGAATGAAACTTGTCAAATATTGTCAAAGTTGAAGACATCCAGCGTGACCTTAATAATCATTACAAGGAAGTTTAACTGTTAAATTATTTCCCACAAGCCTTGCAGATAGTACTAAGAATAAAAAATAGAAAAACAATCACCCAGCCAAAAAAACCAAACATGTGCTGCTAACAGAGGTGCTGGTGTCAAGGATTGGAATAAAGGTACAAAAGATGTCCCCACAGAGATCATCCCCAAAACTGTTTTTCCCTCAAATCTCCATACCATCTATGTTGAAACCTTCTGACCTGATTCCCTACAAAGTAAGCTGTGACAACTCAAATCGGCACATATGGGTGTTTACTGAAATCAGCAAATTCACGCAATATTTTGCTTTTTTGATTTTTATCAGCAGGGCGTTTCTGGACAGACACAGGGAGAGGTTTCCATGCATGCGGCATCGTGACTTGTGGCACACACACCTGACAAGAACACCACACACACACTAGTGGAACATGCATAAACTTTCCCAAGTGTAGCTGACCACTTAGTATTAAACCTCCCCCTGCCCACCCCCCCCCCACCTACCTGCCCACCACCCCCCCTGCTCCCAAATTCATCTTGGGACAAAATAACTGCTGTGGCAAGTTATCTAAGAAGGTTGCGTCCTCCAGGCAGCTGCTCCCTTTAAGCTAAGTAAAATCACCGCTGAGGAAGTTCTTCGACAGGACCACCCAGTGAGTATCTGTAGTCCCCACAATGTACAAAATCTTGACCACAGGGATTCACACAGGACAACAATCTTTACAATTCTCCACCCAACCTTGGGGCACACAGACCACAATTCTTACAATTATCCACCCACCTGGGGGCACACAGACCAACAATTGTTACAATTCCTCCACCCACCTTGGGGAACCACAGATCGCAGCGTGGGTGGTCTCAAGGAAACATGTCTTTGATCTCAAACGTCAGTTTTTGTCCTCCACAAGAATTAAGGCTGGTTCCCACAAATATTGGGTGACTCTTAATCAAGGTATGTCTCCTTCAGTTGACAGCTGAAACAGGTGAATGCATCTGACTACAGGTATGTCTCCTTAACAGTGACAGCTGAACAGGTGAATGCACGGACTAGGCAGGTATGTCTCCTTCGTTCAGCTGAAACATGGAAGCACTGACCTAGAAGAGTATGTCGTCCTTCAGTTGGAAGCTGAAACAGGTGAATGCCACACATGAAAGAACTGAATGACAGAAAACAGCAGGTGGGAGACAGAAGACCACAACTTGAATGAAGACTCAAAAACTTTATTTCCTCAATGAAAGAGACTTAGGCAAGCACCCACTCCTCCAATCTGTCCTTGTGCTCTACAACAGCATTTCTACCAAAATCGCATTACTGGGCACTTGGAAGAAGGCTAAATAGTAGGAAAGAAAGTATGGTAAAAGAGAAAGAAGAATACATATAAAGAGAATATGGACAAGGAAACGAGCGCACAAGAAGAAAGAGAGGCGAACTGGGCACAGGAGGAATATAAAGAAGCAAGAGGAGAGAGACAACCGTATGAAAGAGAGGAATAAAAGGAGGAGCAAGGCTGGAAAAAAAGAGAGAAGAGAGGCAGACAATACTACCCCCGGCGACTATGAGAGAGAGAGAGAACTATAGATAGACGAGCGAGAGAGAGAGAGAGAAGAGACGCCAGAGAGAGAAGATAGAGAGATATGAGAGAGAGAGAGCACAAGAATAACTAGAGGCAGAACAACTGGTCGACATGAGATAAGAGAGAGAGATAGAGAGAGAGAGAGAGAGAAGAGCGCGAGACTAACAACACAGAGAGTATGAGAGGGTAGAAAGATAAAGTAGAGAGGAGAGCACAAAAGAAAAGAGAGTGGCTATAGCTGGCACACACCATCTAGGTAGTAGAGAGTAGAGAGAGCAGAGAGAGAGAGAGAGAGAGATGCTAGATAAGGTATTTTATTGCAATTACTGTTACTCTATTCTATGTGTTCATATGCCATCATAGATAACACACCAAGTAGTACAATGAGTTTACTGGTTCTAAGGTTGGTCTTGCCCATCTGGTAACAACAGGCGTAGATTTTACTACTACTAATGTGTTTCTTGCCATCTGTAAACAACAGGTGTAGATATTACCGTACTGCTATGTTGTCTATAGCCATCATATAACAACGAAGTTTATATTTACTGTTCTAAATGATTATCCTTGCCATCTGTACAAACAGATGATGTCAAATTTACTCTATTTCTATTTTGGTCTTGCAGGCTTGTACCCACAACATAGCATTCTGGTACTACTCAATCTGTTAGCCTGTGCCATCTGTACAACAGGGTGGATTTACTAGCTCTAGGGGGTGATACTTGCCATCTTGTAACAACAGTGTCGTATTTTGTACGTCAACTCGCTCTCAAGCTACCGAATCATAGATGTTTTTCTGAAGACTTGCGAGGGCACGGAAAACGAGATGTATGGTACTTCCACCCTATGGTCCATAGTGGTAGCTGAGGCGTTCCATCCACCCTTTTGATAGTGGCAGTTTCCACCCTGTGTGATAGTGGCAGTTGTTCCACCTGTGTTGATAGTGGTGCAGCTTCCACCCTGTGTGACAGTGGTAGCTTCCACCCTGTGTGATAGTGGAAGCTGTCCTCCCACCCTGTGTGAATAGTGGAAGCTTCCACCCTGTGTGATAGTGGAGCTTCCACCCTGTGTGATAGTGGGTAGCTTCCACCCTGTGTGATAGTGGAAGCCTCCACACCCTGTGTGATAGTGGGTAGCTTCTCCTCCACATAGTGCCCTTCCCCCTGTGTTTGTGGAACCTGCTGTCTGTCTCTTTCTTCTCAAGATCAAATTGTTCTCAAGAAAAGAAATAAATAGCTGATGTATTCTGGGACACTTATTGGCTCTCATCATCATTCTCCCAATGAATTCTGGACACTTCTTTTGCTCTCATCAATTCTCTTCCAATGAAATGTTAAATGTAATTAATAGTGAACCACCAAGAAAAGGTAGACAAATGAATCACAAGACAAAACACGACCACACGTTTTCGACCTCTTTCTTTAGGTCTTCTTCGGGCAAGATACAAAACACTCAGGACAACGAAAATGAACGAGCTATCACTTATCTTCATTCACGTTAGCACAAGATGGGCGTTGAATGAAAACATGGTACCTACGCTGCTCATTCCCGTGCCCTGCCCCCACCCTTGTCACCTAGAGTTACAGGGGGCACCTGTCTTTCCCTGACTTGTTTGATATCACCAACCCTGACAAATCACCAACAAAGTCACCTAAAGTTACAGGGGGCACCTGTCTTTCCCCTGACTTGTTTGATATCACTAAAAATCACTAAGCCTAACAAATCACCCACAAAAGTCACCCAGAGTTACTGGGGCACCTGTCTTTTTCCCCTGAGTATGCTGAAGGGAATTAAGATCAGTGATTGGTCGTTCATTTTCGTTGTCCTGAGTGTTTCAAATCTTGCCTGAGAAGACCTAAAGAGTTCCAAAACGCACCATGTTTTGTCTTGTGATTCATTTGTCTACGTTTTCTGGCGGTTTTGCTATTATTTACATTTAAAATTTGTTTAGATTTCGCGCCTGCAGTTGCCTCCCTTTGCAACGACTCTTCAAGGAAAGTTGAATGTTAAACCAAGTTGAAAATAACATTAAGCATAAAATCCATAGCATCAAACTCCTATCATAATAACATTAAGCCTAAATCCATAGCATCAAAACTCCTAAATAACATTAAGCCTAAATCCATAGCATCAAACTCCTATCAGGGTGTGTTTTTGTCAACTTACAGAATGGGTGCTTTAGGGTCCTACATTTTTTTTTTTTTTTGGAATACAAAAATAGTGTATACCAAAGACTTATGTGTGCACAGCTAGCTACACTAATTATTCAAGTGTTAAAATCTTCATTTTTTTCCCTCTTGGACTGCTAATTTCCCAAACTGTCGGGCATTCTATGCTGTCAAAATCTGTTTTGATGTTTCCCATCCGAAACTGCACCAACCTTGCCTGGACCCGACAGGTGACAGTAGGTAAAAGAGGTGGATGAAGAGGCCTCTCGGCTGGCTTCACGGGATGGGACAAGACCAAAGAAAATCGTCTCCCTTGGTCTTCCTTTCTGCCGCCAGAAGTTTCCACTGAACTGCAGAATGACCTGGTGATGAGGCATCAGGGTGAAGAGTTACAGCGGGCACCTGTCTTTCCCTGACCAGTTTTGAGATATCACTAAGCCCTTTTCTTACATCCCAGTCAGCATGAACAACCTCTGGCCTTTTCTTTACATCATTCAGGCATAATAACTTTTGGCCTTTCCTTACTTACATCTCAATCAGTAGCTTTCCTCTCACATTCAAAATCTGTCACACCACTGGGATTTCAACCAACACCAACGTCACTAGAGTTACAGGGGGCACCTGTTCTTTCTCTGGACTTGTTGATATTCACTAAGCCTGACAAATCAATTCACCCACAACAAGTCACCCAGAGTTATCCTTCACGGGGGCACCTGTCTTTCCCTGACTAGTTTGATAATCCATAAGAAAACCTAACACAGAGTACCTTACTTTTATTTCAGACTGGCATAGCCTTTTTGATCTTGAATAAAAGTCAGTCAGACAAATACAAAGTCGAACAATCTATTAGTGGGGGAAAAAAAAAACAAGCACAGGCCAACAATTTCCTCTGTCATCATAGTAATGACTTGGGCAAAGATTTGACTTAAGGGGGGGAGGGGGGGGCTGGGAGGTGCTGAAGATGAAGAAAATGGAAACAATGAAATTAAGAAAACATATTTATAGCTATGAAAACACTTCACTAGCTGCATGAGCGGAACCATCCACTATCCCCTTTTGAAGGCAGACCTATTTGTATTGCCGTGCTCCTAGGCTTCGTCGTCAAGTCATTACTATGATGACAGAGGGGTTTTGTTGGCCTGCACTTGTTTTTTTTTGACACCCCACTATTAGATTGTTCGTCTTTGTATTTGTCTGACCTTTTATTCAAGTTGAAAAAGGCTGTGGCAGTCTTGAGTAAAAGTTATTCTGTGGTTTAGGTTTTCTTATGGGAGCAAAAGTTGTCAAACCCCACTGTTTTTACTGTTTATTGTTTTACTGTTCCCTGCCTCATTTTCTCATTTTTCAATTTACTTTGATAGCTCACTAAGCCTGACAAATCACCCACAAAGTCACCTAGAGTTACAGGGGCGCACCTGTCCTTCCTGACTAGTTTGACATCACTAAGCCTGACAAATCACCCCACAAACTCAACCTAGAGTTACAGGGGCACCTGTCCTTTCCCTGACTAGTTTTGACATCACTAAGCCTGACAATCACCCACAAAGTCACCCAGAGTTACGGGGGGCACCTGTCCTTTCCCGGACTAGTCTGATATCACTAAGCCTGACAAAATCACCCACAAAGTCACCTACCCTTTCCTGAGATTCACTGACAAAGTCACCTACCCCTTTTTTTTTTTTCCTTTCACCCCGCTTTTTCTCTTTCTTTTCGATTTGAATATTCAGAACAGAGGAGTAGTTTTCTACCATCAGGTCCTTCTTTTCAAAACCAAAGAACTATCCTATCCCATCAATGCAAAGGAAACATTGCTTCCTGATCAAGCAGAACACATGAATAAATAACCTCAGGCCTTTTTCTTACATCTCAGTCAGCATGAACAACCTCAGGCCTTTTTTCCTTACATCTCAGTCCAGCAAATGAACAACCTCAGGCCTTTTCTTACATCTCAGTCAGCCATGAAAAACCTCAAGCCCTTTTTCTTACATCTCAGTCAGCATGAACAACCTCCAGGGCCTTTTTCGAAACAACCTCAGGAACACACCTTTTCCTTTTTTTTTTTCTTACAATCTCACTCGAGGCATTAAAACAACCTCTGGCCTTTTTCTTACTCCAATCAGTATGACTTTTCCTCTCACTTCCTTCATCATCATCACGTAGCTTTCCTGTCACCATCCAGCCTGTTTACACCCCTTGTTTTCAGATCCAAGTTCCACATCCTGCCCTTTTATGTTCCTCCCAGGTCCATGTCCCCCCTCCGGTGTTCCTTCTCACCTTCTCCTTCCCCTAGGTTTTCAGGCTCCTCCTCCAAGTTCGGTGTTCAATCCACGTCCCATATTCCCCCCGCAGGTCTTTGATCTACCAGGTTTCCCCCCCCGAGATTATGTCCCCCTAGATCTATCTTCTCTCCCCCCCCCCCCCTCCCCTGACACCTGGCCCTCTCCCTCGCTTCTTCCCCACGAAACTCACCAGATATAACTCTTTTGCCCAAGGTCGTAGGTGTTCCCCCCAGGCCATTTCCTGCCCTGCACAAGGCGGTCTGCTGGCAACCAGAGTGTTCATGTTTTCCAAACATGATAGACAGACAGAAGACAGACAGAAATGAACATCCTAAAAAACAGACACATGCCAAGTAGTGACATACAGACAGACAGGTTGACCGGCAGACCACACAGGAACGCAAGTAGGCAAGCAGACAGGATGGCTGGCTAAGCAAACAGACAGAGCCCTCATTGTGCCCTACCACGGGCGGTAACACAATTGCCAAGGGACAACAGGACTTAGGTGAAACATAGAAAACTGGGGAAATGACAGGCCAGACAAACAATGATTCCGAGGCAAAAAAGATCCGCGGGAGAAAACAAAAACACAGAAACTCATAAATCCAAGGTTCCAACAAAACAACTGAACTCCTCCTCCTTTCACAGCACACTAAATGTGAAGATTGCTGGCTTTCTCCACTTATCCACCTCAACCCCCTCAGCTCCACAAACAACTGCTTACCTTCTCCAACCTTGCCCCACAACTGCCCAGTGAGGTTATGGCCGCTGACACCTTGGTGTGCAGGAAGCGGCGGGGAGAAAAAAGCTGGAGACACTGACCTGACCTTACTGCCAGACCACCGCCAGCGCAGAGTGACCAGCACCTGACAATAGAACAGTTTCCAACCACCCCCACAGGACAGGCTGTCAGGACCGTATGAGCATTCCAGACTGGAAGTACTCTCTAGGTCCAAGTCTGTTCTTTCTTCGCATCCAGTGGTTAACTGGATACAATGACAACAATGCCCACAAAAACAATTACAGATAGTATCTCAGAGAGGTAAATGCTGACGCAGAAGTTTTTTTTGTTCCAGGTATTAAAGTCCTGTACATAAGTTTTTCTTCCTCGCCTCAGGTATGTTAAAGAGGCTGTACAGAAATTTATCAGAAAGGTAATGCTGTACAGAAGTTATCTCAGAGAGGTAAATGCTTACAGAAGTTTTCTCATTGTCCTCAAGAGGTAAATGTTGTACACCAGAAGTTTATCAAGTGAGGTAAATGCTGCCACACTATTTTCTTTTTCTCATCGAGAGTAAATACTTACTGCACAGCATTGTTCTCAGTGAGGTAAAATACTACACAGCAAGTTTCTCAGTGAGGTAATACTTCACACTAGTTTCTCCACTAGTAGTTTCTCAGCGAGTAAATGGCTGTATCATCATGTTTCCTCTCAGCAAGGTAAATGCTGTACATCAGTTTCCTCAGTTTTCTGCCAGTGAGGTTAAATACCTGCACAGCAGCCGCAGTTTTTCTCCAGGCAAGGTAAATAACTGCAACCAGCAGTTTTCTTCCTTCTCATCGAAGGTAAATACTGGCACAGCAGTGTTTGTTCTCCGTGAGGTAAATACTGCCACAGCAGCATTTTTCTCAGTGAGGTAACAATACTGCAACTGCAATTTTCTCTCTTTTCGTGCTTCTCTCAGTGAGGTAAACTACTGCACACTAGTTTTCTTCTCAGTGAGTTAAATACTGCACAGCACACTTTCTCAGTGAGGTAAACCCCCTGCCCAGCATTGGTGCTCAGCTGAAGGTAAAAACACCTGCAACACACTAGTTTCTTAGAGACGCAAACCCGTGCACAAAGTTTGTAAGAGGAGGTCAATTCTGGTGATTTTTAAAGCCATACCTACACCGCTGTCTGCTGTGTAGAAGTCCCCTGAAGGCTGTGCGCACAAGTTTTCCGCCTTTCTCCACTGTATCTAACAATCCCGTTAACCCGGCAGCCACAACGAACCAGGTGTAGAAGTGTGCAGAAGAAACTACAAAAAGACAACGCTCATTTGATACTGCCTACAATGTCGGAAAAGGGGCGGCATGCTCCACAACACACACCAAGCATAGATCATAGAACCAACACCTCGACAGCACTGGGATGCATCACACAGACCTGCCCGTGCCAGCCCAATTCTGCTGCCCCTATCTCATTACAATCCTCCCCAACTGGTAAATGGTCCAACTCCCTTGGCAACCAACGAACGTGGACAAATGGAACAGACCCAATAATTTACTATCCACACCATGTTGCGTTTTTCCTCTACCTCTCTTCGTACTTTGCTTCCAAAACCTATCCGTTGATGATAGTCATAGAAACCCAGCAATATTAACTATCACACACATACTTTTTTTCCTACCTCTCTCTCCCTCTTGGATTCCAAAGCCTATCTCCAATCTGTGAGTCATACATCATGCACAAAAGCACACTACCATACAACATCTTTCACACCCTACTGTATTTCCCGTAACCTGACTCTACACACACACCACCCAACCCACACACACCGCCACCACCACACTATTATGCACAGAGTACCCACGAACCTACACTCACCATGCAGCACACACGCCTAATGTTATTTCCAGTACCTGAAACTACACACGACACACAGACACCACACAGCCACACACGGCACACACACGAGGCAGTGTTCCTGTCACAAACCAACAACACATCATGACATCTTCCTCTTACTTTTAGCTCCTAATGCTAAGTCCCAGGTCCCTGCGCCAGGTTGGTTGAAGAAGGGGCCCATAGCCCTGACGGGGAGAAAGCACGTGGACGATCCCCAAACGGGGGCAAATGGCCTCATTCTGATCCCAATTGGCCCGGGCAGAGAGGATTTCTGCAAGGATCAGCCCCCGACTTTACTCCTCGAGTGCCAGGTGAAACGGCAGGCATCCCTTCTTCCTCCTGGACGCCTTGCACCGTCCACAACAGATGGAAACAGTGCCAATTATGGGATTAAACTCCTTGCCTTACGACCTTCATTTCATAAACCTTATACCTTTACCAGTCTTCCTGGTTCTTTTCCCCATGACCAGTTATCAAGAAACACATCATGTCTTTTTCGTAGCCGGATAGAGCTATGCCCTCCCAAACCTTAGGAGTTTTTTGTCCCACGAGCTTTTAATGCCCTTGGGTCCACAGACATTCATGAATGGGCCACAAGCACTTATCATTATAATGTGTTCGCGGGTCCCCAGGACCTCATACATTTTTAATGGGTCGCACATGCCCACACCAACGGGTGAGGAAATAGTTGCTGAAACCTGCCCTTTATCAGTGGTGGGTCTTACACGACCCTGCATCTGAATAGGAAACAAGCCAAATAGGAAAAAGGCCTCTACACAATTGTGTGGGTAATTGTGCAACCGTGCACATCCGGTCCCCCCCGTGTATAAGAAAACGTCATCCCGGTAAAGGTTTAATGGAGGGAACTCCTTGCCACAGATGCCGAAAGCCCAGAAATGAATTTGTCTCCTCTTCCCCTTCTAGTACAATTTTCCTGTTGTCAAACCCACAGATAAAAAAATGTTGAATTTTAGCAACCTTGTCTGAATCTGCCAATGAAAATTTAACTCCCTTTCCCGAAAATCAGTTCGCATTTTGTTATTTTCTGTCATTTGTCGTCCCCTTTTTACCTAGAGGTGCCAAAATTTTTTCATGCGTGGTGAAATCGAATCCACAAATGCTCCCCTGAAGTCGGATGAGAAACCCACAAACACGCACAGGCAATAAAAGCAATCAGCACACACAACACACTCACTCATTTGTCAACCACATTAACAACACGAGATGGTCAGGAGAAGAAAGGCTGGCATCAGAGGAACCATAACAGACCGTGAGCACTCATGCTTACCTCGTCTAAAAAAACTTTCAGTCGAGTTCCTCTTTCAAACTCTGATGAAAGTTCCTTGTATTTCGCTGACAATCTGCAAGGAAACAAGCACCGCAGTTGCTTACGTAACCTACATTTCTGCCACAGTATCAAAAAGTAAGTTTTAGAACAATTTAGTCCTACAATCGCCACTGTCCCTGGTCCCTCCCCTCGTCCCTTTCCCACCAGAGCCCCCTTCTCATCTCCCGTCTCATTCTCCCACTCCCAAACTTCAAAACTTCCCTACCTGTGTTTTACCATTTGTGCATGTACTCACGTGCCTGCAGGGCAGTTGATGCAAAAACCAGAAAGCAGTTTTTGTGTAATATGGCACATTCCGTTTTGAACCTTTTTTTTTTTTGGGCAGTGCCCAATCTTTCTGTGCCGCACCCAGTGGCATTGTGCCACTCAATACCGTTCATGGTTCATCAACAACTCTTCAACCACGCTACAGCCAAGCCAGTGCCCCACCACAGCCGTCCAGGCACCTGAAATCGCTAAGGATCAGTCGATGGTGGATTTCAGGGGGTTGCATAGGCAACCGCACTAGAAGATACCTCTGCACTAAACTGCTGCTGCCGAGTCCACTTAGGTGTCAGGTTCAAGCGTTGCCTGTTTTTCTGATCCAACCTATTGCATGACACCACCCTACTACTAACTCCCCCCTACTTATGAACTCTAAATACTGCTTGTTTTGGGTGATCCATGATGTATAAAGCCTCTCTCGTCCCAGAGGGCGCCACACACATCTGTCCAATAACAGTCCCCATGAGAAACTTGCAAATACTAGTAAACCCCATCGAAATCAAACCCAGGGCAACAGACGTGGAACAGCAATTTACATGAGGTCACCATTAACACAAGGGAGTACAGATCCACACTGAATTCCGATACCTTCATTCGGCTCGATGATCGATGAAGATGAATGATGATGATGATATGATTGATAAGATGATGAATAAGGGATGAATGATGATGATGAAATTCTGATTATGCTGATCGACTTAGGACATTAACTGATGAGGATGTGATGCCTGACATGCCTGTATCGATGATAATGATGGGCTGATCGATGGATAATGATGGGAATGATGATGATGATGATGATGACGATGAAATGCTGATGCTGCCTGCTGGCGTGCTGCTGGCTGCGCTGTATTATATGCTGATGATGATTGATGATTGGATGATGATTTCTGCTGGTGCTGCTGCCTGCTGATGCTGATGATGCATGTGATGATGATGATGAGGCTGCTGCTGCTGCTGATTGATGACGCTGGTGCTGATTGCTGTAATGATGGTGAGAAATGGTGATGTTGACTGATTGTATATGATGGTGCTGGATGATGATGATGATGGATGGGATTGATGATGTGATATGAATGATGATGATGATATGATTGATGATGATGAATGATGATGAGGATGGCTAGCCTTGCTGCGGCGCTGCTGCGTGCTGCTGCTGCTGGCTCGGCTCTGGGAATGATGATGTGATAAGTTATGGACTCCATGGATTTTCCATTCAGGGTTTTTATGGTAGTTTTTGTTGTTTTAACTTGATTGTTCATGGTGTAGCCGGCTTGCAACATCTGACAATATTATCATAATTTCATCTGCATGTAATCCTGGCGCATGTGGGAGTCTTCCCAGGCCCACTTTAACTTTTGTTCAGTGTATGTTGGCAGTCACTGTAGTATTTTACCTTGGGCATTAAATTGTATATAATCATGCCAGCATGAAGGTAGAATAATTTTAATCTCCAGGCCACTGTAACTTTTGTTCAGTGAATGTTGGCTGTCCCCATTGCCGTATTTATCATGGCATTACATGCGTCATTTCCTCAGGGAAGAAACTGAAGATCTTAAATAACTTTTTTTCGTCTTTTTTCAAATTTTTGTTCAGAAATATGTCCATGGGGGGGGGGGGTTGTGGATAACCTTCCACCCTCTTCTGACTCTCTCTGACCCATGACTACTTCCTGGTGTAGCGACACAAGTCCAGTCTGCTTGTCATGAAGCTTGCAGACAACAGCAGGGGTCTGTACCTAAGAGACGCTGGTGTCCTGGAGCCAGCCCAGCCTCGCACGACGACACAGGCGTCCAGCAGAGCGTTGAAGTGGTAAGTCCAGAGCGTCGGTCCCGTTGCTGGTCCTAGCCACTACACACCCCCCACCCTCCTGCAGCAACGAACTACCCTGTCCCTCACCTTGTGCACGGCGTTCGGCGCCAACCTGCCATCACCAAAAACAGTGTAGGATCATACACAAACCTGTGTATTTTCCCTTGGAGCACTGCTTGTCTATAAACTCAGCAGTTTTCCTCCTCAGTCTTTTCACAAACATCATCCTTCTGATGTGGTCCTCCAAGCTGAGAATGTTCTTCACTGAAAGCCTTGAAACGTGCAATATGGTGATATTGATGTTGTAAACAGCTCGAGGGTTGGACCAAGTATGTCCCCTGATGTATTGAACAGTTGACGGTAATTTCGTACGGGTCCATAACATACTCATAGAACTGGGCTTTACACACAAAGTTGTTGAACAATATCAATCTCAGAACCAGCGCAATGACAAGAGCAGCACGCTGAAACTGGATGATGTGAGTTTTCTGAGCATGAGAAGGTTGAACATGCAATCTATGGACTCACCTTTCACTAAACATCAATTCGCTTAATTGTTGTTGTCATTATTCTTGTCATCCTGTTTGTTTTTTTATTAGTGAATAACGAGAGAGAGAGAGAGATAGAGAGAATAGAGTGGGGGAAGAGAGAGAGACGGAGAGAGAGAGAGAGAGATGAGAGAGAGAGGTGAGTGTGTGTGGGTTGTGTGAATTGATTTTTATGATATACTGAATTTCATTATATATACTGAAGAATTCCCCTCCGTAACTATTTAGAGTATGACAAATTCAAATCTTACACTGATCCTGAAAAAATTTCCTAAGGAAAGCTTTTTTTACAAGTTTTACAATTATGTCCAAACAAAGAACGTTTTCCCACAATGCATGAGCAATGCCCTTGAAAATTAGGGGTCTCCCCTTTACCCTCTACCCTCTCTAAGAGAGAGAGAGAGAGAGAAGGGAGAGGGAGGGGGGGGGGGGGGGAGACAGAGAGAATCACAGCCTCAAACAGAACAGCTTTCCAGACAAAAATTTTAAGGACTTTCATAAGGACGTTTGAAGCACCTTTTTTTTTTTTAATTTTAAGGACTTACTTCAAGGATAATTTCTCTAGAAAAATAAATCATGAAATTCCAGAACGCAAATCAAATCATTCGCTGCTATTCTTCAATACTCACATCATGGATCCTCTGTGAGCTTAGATTTTCTTTAGTAATCTCAGCTGTTTATATCAGTATAGACACAAATGTTTGTTTTTCTTACACTTCAGAAGAGCAAATATAGGATTCTCACGTATTGTGATAACTGACAAACGGTTTTGAAAATGTTTGCTGCACACAATGCAGATTCTTCCAATCTTTTGCAGTTGACAAAAATTCTTCTGTGATCAGTAGACCCCAAGTACAATGCATGTTTTTGAAGTCCACTGAGGTAAAACGTCTCTGTAACTAAAACTACAGGTCACAACACTGGGGGCATAAACATCAAAACACTGAGGTGGAGCTGCAAGCTTTGTAACAGAGAACACTAACAGTTTGAACGAATCTTCTTTCACTCCTTCCATCTTCTCTTGGATCTCCTCTCTAGCTGCTGCAAACTTGGCTGCTTTTCATTCACTCACTCTCTTCCTCAAAGCATTTGATTCAGCCATCAAAGACAGCTGACCCTTTCTCTCCCTGCACCCTCTCGTGGCCATCTTGAATCAGCTGATCTGGATCAGATCCTCTGCCAGTGAATCAGCGTTGATCTGGACAGATCCTCTGCCAGTGAATCAGCTGATCTGGACATATCCTCGCCATGCCAGTGAATCAGTTCTGATTCTGACAGATCCTCTCCAGTGAATCAGCTGATCTGGACAGATCCTCTGCCAGTGAACCAGCTGATCTGGACAGATCCCTCTGCCATTGAATCAGCTGATCTGGACAGATGTCTGATTGGAACCTGTCCTGTTCTCATGCGCAGGATTTCCATGCCAGATTTCCTCTCATCCAGAACTGCCTCTTCTTTTTTTTTCCGTTTTTTTCCAGATGCCTATGGATTTTTTCTGTGAGTGTGTCCAAGTACTGCTGGTGTAGTTTTGACGTGCACTTGATGCAGACAGTGTCCGCTCTTTGCTAATTTCCACCTTTCCCAACCCCCTATTTTTTTTGTAACATGGTCAGCAATCAGCAGCCGGTGTGCAACAGTAGTGTGCTCTGCCCATGTTGTCCACACTGATTTCTTTGTTCAGGGGAAAAGCCTTCTTTCCACTGTAGCTTGTCCAGTGACAGTAGCAACACTTGCTTCACAAATCCCCGCAAATCAACAAACTGTTTCTTTCCTGCCCTGTGAGAGTGAAGCATCTATTGAGCTCCAATCCGATTCTTTTTTCAGATGAAAAACTGGCCAAATCCGAACTGTCAGACATGACACTCCTGTTCAAAAAATTGTCCAGTTGTCTACTTTTTAAAAAATGTCCATACTGTTCAAAAATTGTCCATACTGACTCCGAATAGAGTCACCACTGTGATTCCTGAACCCTGCCTGCATCTGTCATAATAGTGCAGAGTCCTAGTTCTTGGTGTTGTTCTGCCGCTGTTCCTCTGGCGCCATCTGCCCCTGGATCAAGCCAAGAAAAGGAGACACACAATAGGGAATTTTACAGGAGACCTTTTCCAATATTTCTGTACACCACTTGCTGAACACAAAAATCTCTGCACTTTATCTTGAAATCTAATCTTTGGGCGATTCAGAGGCAACATTGCTTTTTGTCAGCATTCTTTCAGCCACACAAAAACCAACACTGACTTTCGACATCCATCCAGATGGTTTTCTTTTTCTTTGACATATCTAAACTTGACAAGTGCTGAGAAGGAGTTTGCTTGCTGAGAACACCAAGCTTTATAAAATTCCTCCCCATTAGCCACCCTTCAATAACAAACCCAGGTCTCACAACCCCTTCTCCCAATAAAAGGACAGCATAGGTCTGTCAGTCTGGCTGATGGTCAAGAAAAGGCTGCACTTCTCCCTGCTGACAAGAAAGAAGAAGTTCAGCCTTTGGCTGTAATCAAAGGGTCTTGCCAACAGCCTTTTTGCTCACCACCTTGAAGGACACATTCGATGGCTCAGTCACTGTCTTCAACTGCCAGCCGTACAGTAGGCAACCCAGGTTGGTGGCATTCATCAACAACAGAGCACGTTTTCAGCTGCCTCAATATTCTTAATTCCAACCACCTGCAACCAAACCACACATCCCATTTCTTTGAACATCTCAATCATGAATATTGAAATGGGAAAACATACCCACACGAAACCCCTGCAACTGCACTGACAAAGTCACACACACTCTCTCTCTCTCACCACACACACACCACACACACACACACACTCTCTCTCTCTCTCTCTCTTTCACAACACACCACATACATACACACACACCCACACACACACACACCACTCTCTCTCTCTTCTCTCCTCTGTCTCACACACACACACACACACACACACACACACACACACACACACCGTGTACACAATGGTATCTACAAAAAGAAATGCACATATAACCATTCTCTATACAAAAACATAATATTACTCTCGGATTTCAAACACAGACTTCAACACCAGACTTCACACACCACATACACACGCGCCGCACACCACACACACACAACACACACATTACTTACAGTACATGATGCTCAAAAGCATGTTACCACACGAACACATCCTCCCAGCACTTGCCAATGCACCACACACACACAAGCACACAACACTGACATGTATTATAATCTGTAACAAACACTCATATATTTCATTATTTACCGTTAGCATAATATCCAAACATAACCTGTGTTTGCAAAAATCTTCAGAGGAACACGTGCTGCTCCCAGTGATGGGTGACAATCCTGCCTGCATGCAAGTCCACAGTATTTCAGCTTTTCACTGCCTCTGTGTTTAGTACGGCTTCAGGCTCTGGCTGTTCACTGACATCTGCGTTTGAGCGCAGAACTGTTGTTTCTCTGAACTACAGGATGGTGAAAACTGCTAGGAGAGATAGGGATCGCGATTGTTGCCACAATTTTTGTTAAAGAACTCAAAAGATGAACCGCAGGATGTGAAAGCCTTCATCAGGGTCGCAGTGTTTTTTTTTCCCTTTTCTATGGGTATTTACAGCCCATTCTCCCACTGAACAAATGTCTATGGGACTGTCTTGCAAATTGCAGCAATAGGGCCCTTGCATCCTGTCTCCACCTGGGTCTGCCTGCAGCCATTCTTTGTATTAATCTTTTTCCAGCCAAACCATGTTAGTTGAACAAACACTTGTCTGGGCATGTTGACATCTTAGTTTCAGAATGTGGAACATTCTTTCACGTACGTGCATGTGCGATGAAGGCCAGTAACTCTCTAGTGTTTTTGACCTATAGCAGACGACGTATTGGTATCGCTGAGCATTTGTTCTTAACCGTAAACTCCAACCCAAGGTTCTCATTTTTTTTTTTTTCCCTTTTTTCCCCAATTCAATTTCAACCTTTTTCTTTTTTTTTTCTATACAAACTCGAGAATTTTACACACTTTTATTGAAAATCAATTGGCAGTGACCAAATTAAGGACTTTTTGAAGACCTTTCAGCAAGAGCCTGATTTTTAAGGACTTTTTTAAGGTCTTATATATCTCACAGTTTAGAGAGAGAA
>JADBJO010021766.1:0-2500 GCA_016801955.1 Conus betulinus
GAGATAGAGTGAGGAGAGAGAGAGAGAGAGAGAGTGAGTGAGAGACGGAGAGAGAGGAGAAAGATAGAGAGAGACAACGACGACAGACGACAGACGAGGAAAGCGTGTGCGCCCCGCTTTCAGATAATGACCTGTCAAAACCTTAAATGAGATGAGCTCCACGATTCGATTTAAAAAGCAAAAAAACGGACAAGGATTTTTTTTTTTTGGGGGGGGGGGGGGGGAGGAGAGGAGTGCGCGGGGGGGATGGGTTGTGTGGGTGTAGCGAACATGAGACAAGTGGGCCCAGGGCAGACAATGGCACATTGAAGACCAGCTGCCCTCCACCCTCTCCTCCACACAACCCCCCCCCCATTCCCTCTCCCCCTTTGCCCCTCGGCCCATAACCCCTCCCTCCTCTTCTCCTCCCCAGCTCCCTTCCTCGATCTCCCTCCCTCCCCCCCCCCCCCCCCCCCCCCGCCCGCCGCTTTTTCCGTCTTTTTCCCCTCGGCGGGTTAAAGATGAGTGTGGCGGGTCCATCCTCACTCACGCTCCTTGTTCATTACTTCCAGGCGGAAAAAACGATCATACCTGCCCCCACCCGAGGTGAGGAGTCACCCCCCCCCCCCCACACTTCGCCTCCCCTGCACACCACTTCCTCCCTTCCATACACTACCACTTCAGACTAATTTTCAACTTCCTGTTTCTTTCACTTCTCCGCTTTTCTCCGCTCCCCACCTTTTTTTGCTTCCTGTGTTCCGTTTTCCCACCTCGTCTTCTCCGTTTTCTTTATCCTTCTATTTTTTTCCCACCTGGCGCAAGCACACCCACCCACAACCACCCCCCCCACCCCCCACCCCTCGTCCCCACCCACCTACTCCTACATCCCCATCTCTCCCCACCTCCTTTCCCTTCCTTCCTCCATCCTAACACACCCCCCCCCTCAACACATGAACACCCACACGAGACCCTACAGGTCAAACACGCCCACACACACACAACACACAACTAACACCTACCCACCAACTCACACGCCCACACCCCTCACACGTGCTTCAACCTCCCACACTACACACCCACCCCAACTCACACCCCCCTCACACATACTCCAAACTCACAAATCACTCACACTCCCCCTAGTCTGTTCCTGGGCCTATAGCAGTCTAGAAGTTAGTTTCTCTCTCTCCCGGTTCTCTCCTCTCTCTCTCTCTCTCCTCTCTTCATCTCCTTCGTCTTCAATCTCCACCGCTGCCCCCGTTCCTCTCTCCCTCTCTCTCATCCTCCTGTCGATTCCCAAGTGTTCGTCTCGCTCCTCCCTGAGTACCTGTGGTTTTATGCGTCGTACGTACCTGCCTGCATATCCAGGCATAGGTGGGAGGGAGGGCGGAAGACTAGAGACGAGTAAGAGGAGGAGAGAGATATAAGGATAGAGAGCAGTCCCCCCGACAAGTCCAAGAGTACTACTTGGGATATTGAACGTACAAAGCAAAAGCCCTTTGAAAGGTTTTGCGATTCGTTTGTTTTCTGGGTCTTACTTACGTGCCCATCTCCTCACCGGCGACTTCCGCGCCTCTCCCCGTCCTCCACCCCCCCCCCTCTCTCTTTCTCTCTCTCGCTCCCGTGTCTCTGTACTCGGGGGCAGGAGGGAAAGAGGAACAGATCATAGCGAGCTCGCTGCGAACAGAGAGAGAGAGAGAGAGCGACAGAGAGAGATGGAGAACTGACAGACAGACATACGAGACAGAAGATAATATTCTTGTCATTTATAGCACTTGACCACTGGCAAGTATAGTTAGTCTTATCTCACTGTCCGTTTTGACCCCATGTTGCTTGCTTTTGTTTGTTGCTGTTTGTTGTTGTTGTTGTGTTTTGTTGTCCATATCGAATAGTCACGTTCATTGAGAAGACGGATAACATGAGGATACACAGGCGAAGAAACACTCAACTCCTCTCACGGTGCATCTCTCGCCTCCCCCCCTCCCATCCCCCCACCCCCCCCACCCCCCTCTCTGCTCCTGCACCTCTGCAGCCACTTCACATCGTAATTTGGGGTTCCAAACATTGCTTATTCAATTATGTATGATTCACCACGAGCCCCCTTCATCAGCGACGCTCTCTCTCTCTCTCTCCTCTCTTCAATCTCTCTCTCTCTCTCTCTCTCATATTTTATGCGCTGCGCTGTTTCAAATCGTGATTTTAGGAGTTTTAACTTACCTCAGTGCGTTATTTCAAACGCCTCAGCGACTTCCGATAATCATTCAAGCGCCATGATACACCTATGCACACACACAAAGCGCACGCGCGCGCCAGCGCGCGCGCCGCGCGCGCGCACCACACACACACACACACACACACCCACAATCTCCTTTCTATTTCAGCTTCACTCTGAATATTTCACCTGCGTTCTGATGTGTATTTCCTGAGCGCGCGCTCGCGCTTTACACACACACACACTCCACACACACACACACACACACACACACACAGAGTCACAGACACATACCAGCACAGACGCGCGCCT
>JADBJO010021766.1:17500-25000 GCA_016801955.1 Conus betulinus
GCCATCACCAGGATCGCCAGGACAACAGAAGACTCATCTCCCCTTCCCTCTCTCTCTCCGTCCACCCCCCCCCCCCCCTTTTTTTTTTTTGCACCGCCCCCCCCTCCTCCCAACCCCATCTCCCCCCCCCCCCCCCACCCCCGAGGAAATCCCTCCACCTACACCACACTCCACTTCCTACAGCAAACTGATCATATCACGTTTCAGGTGGAGGGGGGGGGGGAGGATGGTGGAATGGGCGGAAGGAGGGGGAGGGAAGAGAAGGGGGGGGGGGGGGGGGGGAGAAGGTAGAGGAGGAAGAGGAGGGGCGGGGGAGGGGGGGGGGGTCGCCATCTACGCAATTGTCTTCGTTGAAAGATGACAGATACAATCTCCCACCTGCTCTCTTACATTCAACGAGTCATCGTCTGCCAAACAGACCGAACGAATCTTTCTTCCACCACTCCGAGTTCCAACCTCCCCCCCCCCCCAATCCTTCTCCCCCCCTCCTCACTCACCCCCCTTCCCTTCTATCCCCCCCCCCCCCCCCCCCTCGCCTTCTTTCCATCCTAAAAACAAAAACAACAACAACAACAAAGTCACCATCAACGAAGAAAAGAGCAGCCGATCAAGATTTCCTTTTGCTTCCACACCCCCCCCCCCCCCCCCCCAAATTTATTTATTTACTTCATTTTTTTTTTTTTTTTGCTTTATAGGTAAATGTAATCTTGCCACTAGCAATAGTAATCTTGCCACTAGCAATAGTAATCTTGCCACTAGAATCCAACTTCCACTGTGTGACGTTTATCGCTTGCGTCACACCAGCGCCAATACGTCAGTGTCAACTGCTCCGACAGGCGTCACTGCCACGGTGTTAAAGAGGGGGGGGGGGGGGGGGGGGGGGGGGTGGGGGGGGCGCCATCAAACAGGGTGTTGAGCGTGGTCTCTCTCTCTCTCTCGCTCTCTCTCTCTCTCTCTCTCTCGCTGTGCTTCGAGAAGAGTCTCGGTATTGTCATAATTATTATCACCAGCCTTCCTTTCACCGTCACTACGTCATCAAAGACCTCTCGATGTTCGTTCGACCTCAAAACGTTTTGCGGGAAGAAATACTGTCCCCGATACTGGCGGCCGTTACGGGACCGAGTCTTAATAAACACACGGTAACTTCGAGGCATGTTTGCTTTGTTTGTTGTTTGTTTGTTTTTTCCTCCTGCTGTTGTTAGTGTGTGAATGCAAACTAATGCTGAGTTAGAGAGAGAGAGAGCGGAGAGGCAGACAGACGGACAGAGAGAGAGAGAGAGAGAGAGAGAGAGAGGATGTGGGAGTGGAGAGGGGGGGGGGGGGGGGGGGGTGCTGGTGTGGGGGTACGTGGACGGGAGTATGAATCTATGTGGGGAGGGTGAGAATGGTTGGTTGTTCTTGCATCCATTGTCTTTTTACCCCATCTTTACCTCTGTGTCTCACCTCAACTTAGGTTATAATCCAATAATGTGGATATTTTAGGGGTACAATAGTATACGATGTGTACATATAGTATTTTAAACCTTTTTGTTTTCTTCTTATTATCATCGTAGGAACATCTTGTGCGCGTGCGCGAGTTTCCCACGTTTGAAGACGAAGACGGCCCTTCTGAAGAATCGCCGCTTCGAGCATGAACAGAGTCACACACAATCAGAGCGTGACGAGAACGATGTCGTAACAGACAGCAGTCATTTGTGAAAATGTGAGAGAGAGAAAGAGATGCTGCAGGGGACCCTGGAGGTCACGATCAAATATACTTACGTGTTTTAGTTATTGTGTTTGTTTGGGGTAAAAGTGGTGTAATTGATGTGTGTGTTCTGCGTCAAAACATCGCGCCGGATGACACACGTAATTTTTTTTTTTTTTTTTTTTTTTTTTTTACGTGTTCACACGTTTGTGTTACTACCACCTGTCATACCTTTTTTTTGTTGTTGTTGCTGTTATTAAAAAAAAAAAAAAAATCCAGTGTCAGTACAAGAAGAGATTTAGTGTGCTCTCATGTAAATCTGGCAGCGAAAACAGAGCTTTACTATTAATAAAAGTTTAAGAAAAAAAAAAATTGTATCCAATACGCCATGGCACTCTTAAGAGAAAATAGCACACCGCACGCAGGAACGCGCGCGCGTACGCATACACACACGCACGCAGACAGACAGACAGAGACAGTCAGACACACTCATACTCATACCCACGCGCGCGCGCTCTCACGCACACACTTTTTTTTTCCCCCTCCTCCCCCTGGTAACGTTAAAACTAAGGGACACAATCACAAATTACGACACCCATCAAAAACTGCTTTCCTATGTCTGGGGGAGCTCTCACTGAACACCGTGCTTGCGTGCGCGTGCGTGCGTGCGTGCGTGTGCGCGCGCGCGCGCGCGCGTGCGTGTGTGTGTGTGTGTGTGTGTGTGAACGCGAGCGTGTGTGTGTGTGTGTGTGTGTGTGTGTGTGTGTGTGTGTGTGTGTGCGGTGTGTGCGCGTGCGTGTGTGTGTGCGTGCGTGTGTGTGTGTGCGTGCGTGCGTGCGTGCGTGCGTGTGTGGGATTCCAACAGCGAGATACCGCATCACGTTCGTGTTTAAAGTGCGGGCCTTCTCCATCCGGTAACCGATACCCACACTCCACCATCATCTACATCTCCTTACCATTGTCCTTGTGTATGTTGTGTGTGTGTGTGTGTGTTGTGTGTGTGTGTGTGTGTGTGTGTGTGTGTGTGTGTGCGTGCGTGTGCGTGCGTGCGTGCGTGCGTGTGTTTCCCCAAGCATTTCAACCTGTGTTGGGAAACCTGGTGAGCCCGCCGTGGGAGAAGAGAGTAAGGGGCGAGTCAAGCAAGACTCTTTGTTCGCTTAAGGTCTGGGGTTCCATTCCCGCCCTTGACGGCCAGCCAGCCAGACCGGAAGAGAGGTTTTTCCCTTCGGATCTCAAACTATTGGCAGACTCCAATCCCCCCCCCCTTCCTCCTCCTCCTCTCCCCCCCCCACCCCCAGGCCCTCTTCGGTGGAGACTATGAACCCAAATCCTGCGCGTAGAAGCATGAATCTCTCTCTCTCTCTCTCTGTCTGTCTGTCACACACACACACACACACACACACACACACACACACACACACACACAGAAAGCTGAAGAAAGCAGACAAAATCCAAAGCATTTCGATTTACATGGGATTGAAAAACAACAACAACAACAACAACAAACAACAACAACAACAACACACACACACACACACACACACACACACCACACACACACACACACACACATCAAAAAAAAAAAACAAGCCACCGAGAAGTGGGAACACGCCGTACACAGCCAATCCAAGTCACATGCAACTGGCGACACGCCACCATTACGATTTTGCATTAAATCACTATACACTCCATGCCAGTGGTTTGAGCTCTACCACAAAGTTTGGGCCACCACGCAAAGGTTAAACTGATAACTCATCAAAAGAGCAACTCCCCACCAATCATCCCCCCCCCCCCAATTTTTTTCGGGGTGGGGGTGTGGGGGGGTTCTTTCCATCGATGACATCACACACAATCTTCAAATACATGACCTTCCTCTTAGCTGACGTCACATTTCAGGCCTTGCACTCACCTGTGACCCTATCTTTGCGCCAGGTGATAGCCCCCCCCCGCCCCCCCCCCCCCCCCCCCCCCCCCCCCCCCCCTCCAAAGTAATCCCATTCCTTTGATTTTAATCTTGACTGCTTGGAACCACCCGGCTTGTACCTTGATGGCCATATGAAAGAAGATAAGGAGAATCAACCTTCAGACACATTAGAAATTCTCCAACCAATGTAACAGCACCAGTCTGTAAACACTCGACTCCTTAGAGCAAGGCCTTGGCGTATTAATTTTTTTTTTTTTTTAAGTATGCAGCAACCACACAGCTGAGCAAGGGAGATAAACTATAAGCCAATGATTCAAGAACACGAACGCAAATGAAAACTTCGCAAAAAAAAAAAAAAAAAAAAAAAAAAAAAAAAAAAACACCAAACAAACAAAAAAAAAAAAAACCCACCACCAACAAACAACAACTAAAATGCCGTACGGGGTAATCTATCATGTCGGAGCGTGCGCAATCGTTGCGTCCGACTAATATTTTCAACGTAAAGATACTGCCTGCTTTCTTCGTTTAAAAAAAAAACCATGACACAAGGAAAAAATGGCGTCGTCCAGCAAGGCGGTCAGACTGTCCGATTCGGAGACCAAACATCTGATTGAATCGTACCAAGCCATGATGTGCTTTGGAATGTCAACTCAAAAATGTTATAAGAATCTAAATATTCGATAAAAAGCTTCGTATTCAATTGTACAGTCCTTTGAAGCGGCATGTGGGATCAAACTCGAAGGTTTTAAAAAACTATCGTGAAGCACTCCGTCCGTTCGACACTGACTGGTCGGATCGCACAGGTTCAAACGTTTCGTCTCAACTGTACGGACGAAAAGGCTCGTGTGTCAGCGCACGTGTTTATCTGAATTGCAAACACGAGGCAAGCCTACGATGAGGTTTCAGATGAGTTTCTTTTTTCGTTTTAAAAAAAAAAAAATTTTTTTTTTTTTTTTTTTAAACTTCTTTCTTTTGGTTTGCCAAGAAGCTGAAGAGCGGAGTTAGTCTAGTAATTCTACGAAATCATTTAGAAAAAAAAAGCACAAGAATTTTTGGTTGTACGCGTTCAGATGGGAGCCGGGACAGGCTGGGTTGAGAGAGAGGGAGAGAGGAGAGAGAGAGAGGGTTGAGCGAGAGAGAGAGAGAAGAGAGAGGAGAGAGAGAGAGAGAGAGAGAGAGAGAGAGAGAGAGAGAGTTAGTTATGTATTATTTTTAATGCTCGTTTCTTATTTCCTCTTGCTCTTGTTCTTTTCCTCCTCCCCCCCCCCCCCCCTCTCCTGTCTCTCTAGTCTCAGTCTTACGCCAACTTATTTTCATATTTTTTTTCTCTCTCTCTCCAACACTCCTCATCCCCCCCCCCCCCCCCCCCCCCCCCCCCATCTCTCTCTCTCTCTGACCCTACACACCAACTTTTTTCACATTTCCCTGCTATACTCTCCCCCTCCTTACATCCACGATCCCCCCCTCCCTTCCTTCCTTCTGCCTCTCCATCCCCCATTTCCCCCCCCCCCTTTCCCTCCATCCCCCCTTCCCCCTCCCTCCCTTCGCAGGCTTTGTTTCCGCATTCACCCTGTCGTGTTCCATGCGGGGACTCGCGCCTTTCGCCTCCTACTCCCAGTCGCCGCCAATCGCGTCTCGCACACTTTCGTCATCAGCGCTATCGTCATTGGTCTTGTCGTCATCGTTAGTGGACGCCACAGCTTTGCCCTTGTCTTTCTCGGGTCCCAGCTGTTCTCAATCTGCTCGCCGCGAAAGATGAGATATAGGCGGCGGGCGGCAGGGGGACTGGAGGGGGGGGTGGAGGTTGGGGAGGAGAGAGAGAGAGAGAGAGAAGGGCAGAGAGAGAGAGAGAGAGAGAGAGAGAGAGAGCTCTGACTTCCTCTCCACCCTCCCCACTCCAGCCCCTAACTCCCTCTCCTACCCCCCCCCCTCTCCCTCCCTTTACCTCCCCCCCCCCCCCCCCCCCCCCCCCCCCCCCGATCATGACAGGAGATAAGCACAAACTTGCAAACGGAGGGGCAGCGAGAGAAAGCGGAGGAGATGGAAGACAGGATAAGGATAAAGTGAAGTGAGGGCGGAGGTGGGGGGTGGGTGGGGTGGGGTGTGGGGGGGAGGGGGGTTGAGGGAAAGGAGGGGAGGGGTGCGGAGAGTTGGGGGTGGGGGGTGGGGGGTTTGACGGGAGTACAGGGTGACAGAACGGCAAGGAGAGAGAGGAGGAAGCGAGGTGTGAGGAGGGGAGAGGTGGGAGGTGAAAGGGGGGGGGGTGGGGTAGGGGGGTGGGGGGTTGGGAGGATATAAGAGATTACGGGGTCCCCGGGCTTCTTGCGTGCGGAGCGAAGACGAAAACTAAAACAATGGGAAGCACCAACAAAGATCTGGTAGATCTACTGAAACCAAGAAACTTGAGGGAGAAGGAGGAGGAGAAAAAAGTAGGAGGAGGTGGAAGAGAGAAAAGAGGAGGAAGAGGAAGAGGAGGAGAGAGGAGGAAGAGGAGGAGGAGGGAGGAGGAAGGAGGAGGAGAGGAGGAAGAAGAAGAAGAAGGAGGAGGAGGAGGTAGAAGGAGGAAGAGAGGTAGGAGGAAGAAAGACAAAAATATGGAGGGAAGAGGAGGAGGGGGGGGGGGGGGGGGGGGAGAGCAGAGAAGGCGGAGGATTAAGAGGAGGAGGAGGAGAAGGAGGGATTAAGAGGAGGAGGAGGAGGAGAGAAGAGAGAAAGAGAAGGATAAGGAGGAGGAGCAGGGGGAGAAAAAAGAGGAGGAGGAAAAAAAGGAGAGGGGATGAATAAAAAGGAGGGAGGAGGAGGGGGCGGGGCGGGAGGCACTCTGGATTCGCACATATTTTCAGAAGTTCGCAGACATCAATACCTTTAACTCTGTGTGTGTGTGTGTGTGTGTGTGTGGTGTGTGTGTGTGTGGGTGTGTGTGTGTGTTGTTTTTTTCCTTTTCAGTTTACTGAGAGCCACTCATTATCCTTCTCGAGAAAATTTAACGAAATGTTGGAATTTCCTACCTCCTAATGTTAAAAAAAAAAAAAAAAAAAAAAAAAAAAAAAAAACCTACTGAACACACACACACCACACCATGGAATATATACACGCACAGGCGCGCGCGCGCGCGCGCGCGCGCACACACACACACACACACACACACACACACACACACACACACAGAGCCCTGGACCCGCCCCTTTGAATTAAGGATCCTTACCAAAATTCAACCGACTGGTCCATGGCTCATATTTCTACACCTTTTGGACCAACCGTCATTAAAATGCGTAGGGAGTTTGTATGTAACCTTGTTTAAAACACAATTAACTCCCCCCCCTCTCTCTCTCTCTCTCTCTCTCCATCCTTCCCTCTCTCTCCCCTTCTCCCCCTCTCTCTCCCCGCATCTCTCTCTCTCCATCCTTCCCTCTCTCTCCCCTTCTCCCCCCCCCCTCCGCTCTCTCTCCGCCTCTCTCTCTCTGCTTCTAGTCTCTGTCATGGTCTTCCAATGTACGAAGACTGGTGTTTTTGTCATTGAAACGATTCTCGTGCACATTGTCGTTTTGACTAGCGCTCACATCTTTCTGTTTGTTTTGTTTGTTTATGTTCTGTTTTGTTCATTTTGTGGTAAGGGAGACTACTAGATGGTGGGAAATACGTACTTTCCCTTCAGGTTGAAGAATTGCGATTGCTCTCTCTCTCTCTCTCTCTCCCTCTCCCCCCCCCTCCCCCCCCCCCCCCCCCCCCCCCCCCCCCCTCTCTCCGTCAGAGACCGTCTCCTCATACTGTTTCTTCAATTCCCTAACCCCTCTGTCTGTCTGTCTGTCTGTCTGTCTGTCCGTCTCTCTCTGTGTCGTTCTCCACCACCCCTTCCTCCCTCCCATCGTCCCACACTCTCTTCCTCTAA
>JADBJO010021767.1:0-10000 GCA_016801955.1 Conus betulinus
TTAGTCCCTTCGAAATGTTGAGTTAACGAATATATTCTTTAAGGGGTGTGATGAGGGGGGAGGGAATCCACGACTGCGGGGGATGTAAATTACAATGAGACAAGTAAGAAAAGAATAACCGGTGTTAAATGTTTTGGAAAATTTTTCAATGACTTCTACGCCGCGTTCTTCTTCCAGCTCCAGCAGAAATAGATCATCCGACGCCGGCCGCTGGGGTGGTATAAATATCACCAGCTACCTGCAAAGGTAAGTTGGCCCAGAAGTATCTCGTATCAATCAGTGAAACGTTGCAGTAATAGCTCCAACTTGCACTCTACAGTCAGACAAAATGAGCAGACGGACTTGGGTCGCTATCGAAGTCAGACGACACTGTCAAATACATCGTGGAGGATTGGAGGCGTAGGAAGGGGGACCGTCCCTACTGGCTCTCTAAAAGAGCACCTGGGTGGTAGGTCCTTAATTAGAACAAACAAAGTTTTGTTCAGAGGGCGTCAAGTAGAGATTCGTTTCTTTTATCATTTCTTCTTCTCAATATAAGGAAGACATACCACGATGATGGCGAATTCCAGTAGGCTTTTTGATTTATTTTCAAAAAAGAGGTTTGTGTTCAGTGTTAGTAAATTCGGCCAACGCTAACATAACGTGCAAGTGAGACAGAGACTCATCACTAATAAATATATCATGTCATACAGTTCTGAAGTGTAGGTGAGGTGTAGGGGGCGGCGGTAGATGCATTTTGACATCAGTATTCAGCCCTGTTTGGGTGAGAGGTCCTTGCGTGTGGGATGATCATTTACAACATGGAGGGCGTTACAATTTTGTGGTGCAAGTAAAAACACATGGCGGTATATTATCAGGCACGCACCACACAATACATACACACACTTGTATTCGCTCCTTTATCACATATGTCGCGTTGCTCACGCACTGTGCAGGGTCGCGCCCGGCACGCACACACGCTTCACTTCTTACTTTCCGCCTTTAGACACAACATGCATGTTTTTTCTGTATTGAAGAATAAGTTGGCCTTTAACTGAGAGAGTCTGAACATCTGTATGGCTTCCTCGTCATATCTGTTTTTGTTTTTTTCTGTCCACATCCAAATATATTGGGCTACATTGAAATCCGTGGACCCTGATCTTCCGTACGCATTAAAAACTGAAAGGACCAATAGTTCCTCTTTTGTATGCCCGTTCTTTTTTTTTTTTTTTTTTTAATGACGAAAGGTGAAGGTGGGGGGAGGGAGGGGGGGGGGGGGCGGGGGTCGTGAAACAAAAGAACGCTAGTGACTTATGATTTTTTTTTTCCTTTTAATTTCATGTTTGCTGAAGTTCTTTTTCTTGTCAGATAAATTAATGTCTAGTTAATGAGCCAACCTTAACCCAGTATTCAAAACAAAGACTGCAGCATAGTGATTCTTTGCCTGCGGTGCCGGTGCACTGACAAATACTTCATCTAGCAAAATGCAGTGAGCAAAAAGGAAGAGCACAACTAATGAACTAACTATCCCTCCACGAAACAGTTAAGTTATGAATCGTTTCTTAGTACTATTTTGTGATAGGGGCATGTTTCTTTGTGGACATTTGAGCTGTCATGTTTGGTTTCAAGTGTGTTCATCTCTATCACTGTGGTGTACAGTGTACCCTATCGAGCGTACGGGAAAATCAGAAGATTAATTCCCACAGGGAAACAGCTTTGTCTGTATATGTATTTGAGGGTCAAGTGAGGTGCCTAACCATTGTGAAGATCTTGACCGCAAACGTTTATTGCTTAAAAGTATGGATAGACAAAGAGGGACATAGCGTGGGAGGGAGATAAAGACCCTTTGCCCCCATAAAAAAAATGCAATCCGGGATCAACTGCTCACGCTTGGCGGGCTCCTTTCACACACGCAAGCTCGCGCTCTGCGCGCGCACACACAACACGACCACACACACACACCCCCCCAATGTCACCACACACACACCCACACTGAGCGGGGGCCACCAACAACCCAGCAGCACGTGAAAGGGAGCAAGCAGAACGGGGGGTAAAGGGGGTGCGGCTCACAGAAAAAGAAGGGCGACCTACGGGGGCGGCGGGGGGAGGCCGACAACGGAGAAAAGGCAGGGGCGGGGACAAAGCAGGGGAAAGGAGGGGGGGGGCCCGCGCCCCACACACCATTGACTTGATTTGGCATTTACATTACATGGGGGGGTGGTGGGGGGGGTTAAAAATGGTATATTGGTTAGTGAAGCTGTATTATACTGTTTACACTGTTTTACTGTTTCCACGGTGCCCCTATAAATACAAAGCGGTTATCAAAACAGGACTTTTGTGACACGGTGATGACCATTCACTTTTGCTTTACATCTACGTGGGTGATTTGGATTTCCAAAATCGTTCGTTTTGATTTTCGGAGGATTGATTAAAACGCGTAAGGTGTCGATTGTGTTTTTGTGTAATTGTTATTTTTCAATTCTCATTGATATTCTTATTACAATAATATGTGATTGTTATTGAAAAGAGGAAAATTCTCAATAAAGTGTGATGTTGTAGAATAGCAAGGACAGATTGGTAAGAATAGGCATTGCCTAAAATCTTTATCCTTGAGTAAATACAGAAGTTTTTGAGTCTGGGGGGGGGGGGGGGGGGGAGGGGGGGGGATAAGCATGAAACTGGCAAAAAAGAATGGCTCTCTCTCTCCCATCTGCTCTCTCAAAATCTCACGCTCGAAGGAAAAACCTCTCAAGGATACAGGGGATCGGGGGACAGAGTCATACTCTCATCATATAATGTCGAGTGCATGGTACATGAGAGCGTTGAAAGGATGTCACGACAGAGGAGGGGCCCTCTCACGGACTATGGTCGCCGTGCTCATAGTTGTAAGCGTCGGGGAGGAGCCTTCTTACTTTTACTAGACTCATAAACTACACAAAAAGACAAATCAACAGTGACTTTATCAATAGGTGGGTGACTATCCTCGGCTACACGTGAATACGTCAGTATAAAGCGAACGATAAAATGAAATTAGAACACGAAAGAATGGAGAACTAAGAAATGGATGTGGGGGTGTGGGTTTATTTG
Source organism: Conus betulinus (assembly GCA_016801955.1). Classification (NCBI taxonomy): domain Eukaryota; kingdom Metazoa; phylum Mollusca; class Gastropoda; order Neogastropoda; family Conidae; genus Conus; species Conus betulinus. The sequence goes on from JADBJO010021767.1 coordinate 3,067, forward strand.
AATAGGAATGGGTTGATGAAGGGGTGGGGGGATGTGGTAGTAGTGGTGTGTAAAAGTGGTGGGTGACAATGGCGGTGGGGGTGTATTGGGGATTAAGTATACTGCTAACAAAAAAATTATATTTTTAAGTTATGCAACTAACACAACAATATCAAGTGCCACGTTCACTTTCATGTGTTAGTTATGTATGAAGGTTAATAGGAAAAAAAAAAAAAAAAATTCTAAGTAACGCGGTTGTGAGGGCGCAGGTAGGTTAAATTTCCGCCAAACGGGAAAAAAATGCACTGTGTCGATCGGGAAAAAAAAAAAAAAAAGTCAAATCTATTCGTCTGACGATAAGGGGGGGGAGCCACGAAGATTTCGACAGGGGCGGGGTGGGACGCCGATCGCTCACTTGCTCCCTCTACTTTTTAATGGTAAAGTTGCGAAAAAAAAAGACAAAATGTTTAGTAAATAGAGGTAGAGCTAGAGGAGTAGAGAAATAGTAGAGAAGAGAGAGAGAGTAGAGAAGGTACGTGTTGAGTGGGGTCTCTTAAGTACAGTATAATCTTATTGGCTTGATAGGCTTGTCACCATAGTGCTTAGTAAACGTTGCAACGTGAATTAGTAGTGGAACTCATGCTCCCATTATAAGATGAGATACACTGTGTTGATTTATATCTCATCATGGTAGCAAAATGTCCCCCTATTTAAGTTGTTGCTGTTCTGTTTACCATTCCCTGCCTTGTGTAAAAACAATGTGATTTGAAGGGGTCTGGCAGTCTGTCTTGAAAGCGTCATTCATCCACAAAAGTTTATTTCAGGTTTACATGACCAATATAGTTTTTCCGTGCAGCTATTGACATACTCGTATTAATATACACACACATACCACAGCACAGATGGAGAGAGAGAGCGAGGAGAGAGAGAGAGAGAGAGAGAGAGAGAGAGACAGACAGACATACACAGACCGACAAACAGACAGACCAGAAATAAGAGACATACAGAGACTGATGTACAAACAAACAGGCAGACGCCGACAACGCACAAACGCACAAACGCTCACAGGCCACACACAGGACACACACACGACCCACACAGCACACACACACACACATCACACACACACACACACAATGCTCGCGCAAGCGCATCATACTGCCCCGCAACAACATAGCCAAACGCGCTGGGCCGCGGCCCGCCCACACGCACCATACCGAGTAGAGACAGAGACTAAGGAAGACAGAGAGTACAGATACCCATTATTTCAAAAAAAGGAAAGAAAGAAAAGAATGTCTAAAATGAACATCCGACCCAGCTCTATGTTCTCCTCCTTACTTATAGTCGTTCAGTTCGTAGTTTCATGACCAAAGGTACCGACAATGATCTCAGCGAGGATGGCAGATTAATTTGGCGATTTGGTGTCACTATAAATCAACTTCAGTCTGAATAGGTTAACATTTAGGAAGTTAAGATGAAGCACTATAGTGTTGACTAGTGCGCACCGCTTTAGATGGGCCCTGTACCCGTAGACCCTTATGCTGGTATTGTTAGAACAAAATACATTTTCTCACAAAGGACGTCTGTCTTCTTCGGCGATAGTCCTCGATACTCTTACTTTCCGTTGTAAGAAACACTGGACAGTCCACATTTATGTTTGTACCACACGGATGAAAAGTTAACCGTACACGATTTGAATCTGTTAATTATATTATCTTTTTACATCATCTCAGCCATAAACATATAATGGAGTAAAACGGGCTGAGAGAGGAAACCCTGAGACATTCAGTCTCTAACTGCCCGTTTTCAGTTGGTCTGAGGTGGAGAAGGACTCGGTCGCCTGCACTTGTGTACACACGCCTGGCGGGCTGCAGCTGTTTGAACGTTGGTCTCCACATAACCACATCCTGAATAAATATGTCAGCGAGCCCATGAAACGAAACAACATTCCGTTAGTATTCTTTTTCTTTTCCAAAGGACGTACGTTTGTGAAAAGTGAACACCTCGCATGCACGCGTTTGTGAAGCATATCCACGTGTTTGTGTTTGTGTGTGGGTGCGTTCTTGTGTGGAGGTGTTTGTGTGTGTGTGTGTGTTGTGTTTGTGTGTCCTTTCCTTTGATTACTTTATTGCTGAGCTCGTATTTGTGTAGATCACAGGATTCGCATGTGCGCTCTTTAATTTTCCTCCCACAGGTGTTTTAACATAACAACATACTTTTATTCCCTTTTTTCCCTCCTTCAGACCACTTATGTGTGGTGTGCGGTACAAATGTACGTAGAAGTGAGTGTATCCTTTGGTAATCAGTGTAATGCCTCTGATACTTAGATGGCTGCCTCCTCTACTTTCTACTCCCCTATGTGCTCGCTCGCATACTGCCTACCTTTAATCTACATAACTCCCGCTATTGTCTCGCTCACATAGCTTCTGCTACCTTTCCTCTACTTCCCCTACTTTGTCTCACTTCCATAGACTGCCTACCTTTCCTCTACTCCTGTCCTCGTCTCACTCCATACTGGTCCCTTTCTTCCTCTACTCGAGGTATGTTCCCTCTACTCCTGTATCGTCTCACTCCAACTGCCTATCTTTCCTCTACTTCCCCTACGCCTCACTCCATACTGCCGACCTTTTCCTCTACTCCCCTACTTGTCTCACTCCATACTGCTACCTTTCCTCTACTACTCCCCTAGTCGTCTCACTCCATACTGCCTACCTTTCCCCCTCTACGTCCCCGAGCGTCTCCACGCATGACTGTCCTACCTTTCCTCTACTCCGTAGCGGCTCAGCGCCATCTGCCCTATCTTCCTCTCGCTACTCCCTATCGTCTCACTCCATACTGCCTACCTTTCCTCATACTCCCCCTATCGTCCCTCACTCCATACTCGCCTGACCTTTCCTCTACTGGCTCCTGGATCGTCTCGACTCCATACTGCCTACCTTTCCTCTACTCCCTAGTCTCACTTCCCATACTGCCATCCTGTCCTCTACTCCGTATCGTCCCTCACTCCATAATGCCTACCTTTCCTCTACTTCCCCTATCGTCGCACTCCTAACTCCATACTGCCTACCTTTCCTCTAATTGTATCCGTGCTCACTCCATAACTGCCTACTATCCGTCGCTACTCCTGTATCGTCCCTCACTCCAGACTGCCTACCTTTCCTCTCTTGACCCCTATCGTCTCACTCCATACTGCCTAACTTTCTTCCTACTGATCGTTTCACTCCATACTGCTTACCGTTCCCTACTTCCTGTCTGCGTCCGCACTCCATACTGCCTACCTTTCTTCTACTCCTGTCTTCGTCTCTCACTCCAGCCATTGGCCTACCTTTCTTTCTACTCCTGTCCTCGGTCTCACTCCAGACTGCCTTACCTTTCTGCTACTACTCCTTTCGCGTCTCACTCCATGCTGCCTGCCTACCTTTCCTCTACTCCTGTCTCGTTTCACTTCACACTCCATGCTGCCTACCTTTCCTCTACTCCTGTCTCGTCTCACTCCATACTGCCTACCTTTCCTCTACTCCTGTCTCCGTCTCCCTCCATACTGCCTACCTTTTCCTCTACTGTCTCGTCCTCACTCCATACTGCCTACCTTCCTCTAACTGTCTCGTCTCACTCCATACTGCCGACCTTTCCTCTACTCCCTGGTCCTCGTCTCACGTCCTACTGCCTACCTTTCCTACTACTGTCCTCGTCTCACTCCATACTGCCTACCTTTCCTCTACTCCTCGTCTCGTCTCACTCTGCCTACCTTCCTCTACTGTCTCGTCTACACTTACTGGCCTACCTTTCCTCTACTGTCCTCGTCTCACTCCATACTGCCTACCTTTCCTCTACTACTGTCTCGTCTCACTCCATACTGCCTACCTTTCCTCTACTACTGTCTCGTCTCACTCCATACTGCCTACCTTTCCTCTACTGTCTATCGTCTCACTCCATACTGCCTACCTTTCCTCTACTGTATCGTCCTCACTCCATACTGCCTACCTTTCCTCTACTCCTGTCTCGTCTCACTCCATACTGCCTACCTTTCCTCTACTCTGTATCGTCTCACTCCATACTGCCTACCTTTCCTCTACTGTCTATCGTCTCACTCCATACTGCCTACCTTTCCTCTACTCCCCTATCGTCTCACTCCATACTGCCTACCTTTCCTCTACTCCCCCTATCGTCTCACTCCATACTGCCTACCTTTCCTCTACTCCCCTATCGTCTCACTCCATATACGCTCACTCCTACTGCCTACCTTTTCCTCTACTCCCCTATCGTCTCACTCCATACTGCCTACCTTTCCTCCTCTCCTGTATCGTCTCACTCCATACTGCCTACCTTTCCTCTACTCCTGTATCGTCGTCTCACTCCATACTGCCTACCTTTCCTCTACTCCCTGTATCGTCTCACTCCATACTGCCTACCTTTCCTCTACTGTATCGTCTCACTCCATACTGCCTACCTTTCCTCTACTCCCTATCGTCTCACTCCATACTGCCTACCTTTCCTCTTTACTCCTGTATCGTCTCACTCCATACTGCCTACCTTCCTCCTCTACTGTATCGTCTCACTCCATACTGCCTACCTTTCCTCTACTGTACTGTATCATACGTCCTCACTCCATACTGCCTACCTTTCCTCTACTTTCCCCTATCGTATCGTCTCACTCCATACTGCCTACCTTTCCTCTACTCCTGTCTCGTCTCACTCCATACTGCCTACCTTTCCTCTACTCCTGTCTCGTCTCACTCCATATACTGCCTACCTTTCCCTCCCCTACTCCTCGTCTCGTCTCACTCCTACCGCCTACCTTTCCTCTACTTGTCTCTCTCACTCCTCCATACTGCCTACCTTTCCTCTACTCCTGTCTCGTCTCACTCCATACTGCCACCTTTCCTCTACTGTGTCTCGTCTCACTCCATACTGCCTACCTTTCCTCTACTCCTGTCTCGTCTCACTCCATACTGCCTACCTTTCCTCTACTGTCTCGTCAGTCACTCCATACTGCCTACCTTCCTCTACTCTATCGTCTCACTCCATATCTGCCTACCTTTCCTACTACCATGTCTCACTCGCCTACTCCTTTCCTCTACTGTCTCACTCCATAACTGCCATACTGCCTACCTTTCCTCTACTCCTCTATGTCGTCTCACTCCATACTGCCTACTTTCCTCTACTTCACCTGTATCGGTCTCACTCCATACTGCCTACCTTTCCTCTACTGTCTCGTCTCACTCCATACTGCCTACCTTTTCCTCTACTACTCTCTCTCATACTTCACTGATACCTAACTAGCGTCTTTCCTCTACTACTGCCGTCTCACTCCTCTACTTCGTCTACCCTTCCGTTCTACTCTTACTCCACCTCGTCTCACTCCATACTGCCTACCTTATCCTCTACTCCATACTGCCTACCTCATCGTCTCTACTCCATACTGTCTCACTCCCATACCCTGCCTACCTTTCCTCTACTGTATCGTCTCAACTCCCATACTGCTCCCCTACCGTTCACTCTCTACTGCCTACCTTTATCTGTCTCGTCTCACTCCATACTGCCTACCTTTCCTCTACTCCCCTATCGTCTCACTCCATACTGCCTACCTTTCCTCTACTGTATCGTCTCACTCCACATACTGCATACCTACCTCTTCCTCTACAATCCCTGGATACTGTCCCTCTGTATCTCACTCCCATACTGCCTACCTTTCCCTCTACTCCGCCCATCGTCTCACTCCATACTGCCTACCTTTCCTCTACTCCTATCGTCTCACTCCATACTGCCTACCTTTCCTCTACTCCTCTATCGTCTCACTCCATACTGCCTACCTTTCCTCTACTCCTGCCTACCCATCCTCTACCTTTCCTCTACTGCCTATCACTCCATCTACGCCTACCTTTCCTCTACTCTGTATCGTCTCACTCCATACTGCCTACCTTTCCTCTACGTCCTCACCCATACTGCCTAACCTTTCCTCTACTCCCCTATCGTCTCACTCCATACTGCCTACCGCTCTACTCCTCTATCGTCTCACTCCATACTGCCTACCTTTTCCTCTACTCCCCTATCGTCTCACTCCATATACTGCCTACCTTTCCTCTACTCTCCCCTATCGTCTCACTCCATACTGCCTACCGCTCTACTCCCATATCGTCTCACTCCATACTGCCTACCTTTCCTCTACTCCCCTATCGTCTCACCTACATTGCCTACCTGTATCGTCTACTCACTCCATACTCCTACCTTTCCTCTACTCCCCTATCGTCTCACTCCATACTGCCTACCTTTCCTCTACTCCCCTATCGTCTCACTCCATACTGCCTACCTTTCCTCTACTGTATCGTCTCACTCCATACTGCCTACCTATCCTCTACTGTATCGTCTCACTCTATACTGCCTAACTGCCTACCTTTCCCTCTACTCCCCTATCGTCTCACCTCCATACTGCCTACCTTTCCTCTACTCCCCTATCGTCTCTCACTCCATACTGCCTACCTTTCTCTCCTCTCCTACTCCCCTATCGTCTTACTCATATACTGCCTACCTTTTCTCTACCCTCCTGTATCGTCTCACGCTCCCTCCATGAAACTGCACCCGTGTCTCCCCACCTCCTGTGCAGATTCCAGGTGTGGAACACAGTCACGAGTTTGCGGGCTCACTAACCTCCAGTTCAACGGCGGGCCCCGAGGTGGAAACCATCTTCCAGAAAGACGCCGGACTGGTGCCGCGCGCCGCTTTGGGGATCACCACGCACCTGCAGCTGGCCCGGGGCCAACGGCGCCGTCGTCGTCGACAAGTGCCCCGTCCTTCAGGATACGGAGAAACGCCGCTGGGAAATCGTGGAGGTATGACTACGGGGAGGATCAAAAGGGACTTAACCAAATAGATTTGCGGGGATCAGTGTCAAAGATCTCAACCGATAGCGAGCTGGACAGTATATGACCTGTATATGAAAGGTAGGATAATCAAA
>JADBJO010021767.1:12500-29001 GCA_016801955.1 Conus betulinus
ACACAGTGACAAACTGTCATCAGGGTTGCCTTCTGTTTCCCACACTTTTCAATATATTCTTGAAATGCATCTTGACTGATGCCCTTGAAGATGATGTCAGCACAGTCAGCGATAGAGGAAGAACCGACACGAACCTTCCTTATTATATGCAGATGATACTTATGGTCTGGCAGCAAACGAGAAACGCGCCAAACTTGCTGAAAAGACTGGATGAAACATCAGCAAGATAGGGCATGAGAATCAGCACTGAGAAGATCAAACTGACGGCCAGCCACACCACCACCATCACTATTGATATATGCTACCTGTCCACTGTCAGAAGCTAGGCATTGTCCAACATTTCACTGATGTGGTGTCCATCATTAGCAGTGAGGGATTCAAACCTTTGAAGACAGCAGATATAACATCAGCTCTGTCCAGATTAAAACCGGTGTGAAAGAACAATAACGTCTCCATGAAACACAAGACCAGGCTCCTGTATGCATTAGTAGGCCTACACTCCATCTTTCTCTGTGCATGCAAGACATGGACCATGACAGCAGATATGGAAAGAAGAATTCGACCCATGGAGATCAGGTGTTGTTGTAAGATACTCAATATCCAATACACTGCTCATATCACCAATGAACATGTGTGTCAAATCATCAAGCAGCTCATAGGACCATACGAAGATCGACTGACATCAGTTGAGAAAAGGAAACTACGTTTAGACCTACAAGGCCATGTGAAAAAAGATCCTATGGCCTTGCTAAACAATCATTTAAGGAACTATTGGAGGCGGAATACGGAGGGAAAGCAGAAAAAAAAGATCGACTGACACAGCACTGCCGAATGGACAAGGAACCCATTTTACAGAGACCCAAGTATTGCCAACGTCATTGTTGCCAAAGAGGGGCCACATTACCGTTTTCTGTCCATCGCCAGTTCATCATTCTTGTGTGGTGTGTGTGTGTGTGTGTGTGTGTGTGTGTGTGTGTGTGTGTGTGTGGGTGTGTGTGTGTGTGCGTTGCGTGCGTGCGTGCGTGCGTGTGTGTGTGCGTGTGTGGTTACGGGGGGGGGGGGGTGGGGGGGGGGGTGGGGGGGGGGGTGGTGGGGGGGGGGGGGGGGGGGGGTCGGGGGGGGGGGGGGGGGGGGGGTAAGGGGGGGGGTGGGGGTGGGGGGTGGGGGGGGGGGGGGTGGGGGGGGGGGGGGGGGGGGGGTAGGCTAATAGTTCGATTGTGTCCTGTAGGGTACGTTTGAGTCCATATGTGTTTTGTTGCGAGGGTGGTTAAGACCGTATGGGAGACAAGCGGAATGGAAAGGGGGGGAGGCGGGGGGGGGGGGGGGGAGCAGAAAAGTACACTGCCTGGAGTGTTTTGCGTCCCGATACAGACGACCGGGTGAAGAATGAGAGGATTTTAATAATTGTGTGTGCCCTCCACCTTACTCAACTAACTTCGATCGTCAATATTCACTGCTGTGACTACTGGATCATCATGATGCTTTCTTTTTTTGTCTAGGGGGGAGGTGGGGGGGGGGGGGGGGCGAGCTTTTTGTAATATGTCTTTTGTTTGGTAACGTCTTAAGAAGCAGATTTTTTTTTCAAAGATTCCACTTTGCCTGTAGTTGTATTTAGAAAGTTGAATTTAATTGTGATTTGGCGTGACATCTGTATGCTATATCATCACATTTTTCGCCGCTAACACTTAGCATATTGCCGGCAAGTTCTATCTTCCTTGTGAAAAAATGGTCTTAGAATCATAAGCCCCTGAGTTTTATTATCGGACGCACACACAATCACACGCACACAGGAACAGAACCTCTACACGCCACCCACATACACACACACGAAGCACGCACACACACACACACACACCGACACACAACACACAAACCACAACTACACACCCATCATAGTCTTACACAGCTCGTGTCAGGCGCCCAATCTCGCAGGGACACGTATTTTATACAATTCACGACACTCGTGCACGCATACAGGGAGGAAGAAGGGGAAGCATTACAAAACTATGCGGTTTGTTGAAATGCCGATTGTTGTTGTGTTTAAGAGATGTTGTGTTGATGTTGTGTGTGGTGTGTTGTGTGGTGCCGCGTCGGCGCGCGACGCGTGCGCGTAAACTTGCCGCTGTCCGCATGGTTGTCCCTGTTCCCACGGCGTGCTTGGGTCGGTTTGTGCTGTGAACAGTATCTGTGGTCCAGCAAATTTAGGCCCACAAATTTAACCACACACTTGCACTTCATTATATCCCGATGACGCCAACAGAAGAACTCCTCGTCATCGACAACTGTTCACGGCCAGAGCTTCCCTGTCTCTGCCGCCTTCCTATTCACGTTTGCTGAGGAACTTCCGTGTTCGAGACGGCGTTCACCAATTTGTTTTTGGTTTTACATGGGGTACATGCGTCTGTTTTCTGATTAATTTCTTACCTGTTAAAGTTTCCATTTATTCTTGGTCTTTTCACTTTTTTCTTCGTTCTCCTGTTTCTTTGATTTCTCTCAATTTCCGTTCTTCCCCATCTTTTTCCCTGGGTAATGGTATCATTGTGTAGGGCGGCCGGGTCCTTGTGATTCCGACTTTCAGTCCCCGTGCTCCTTTTCCTAAACATACAAACTCATGGCTATCCAAATGGAGACATCACAGAGATACGTCACAGCGGTATGAAGATAAGAATCTGCAACGTGACTACTGCGTGACACGTATTGACAGTCCGTGCCCGATTGATGAGACACTTATCCAAATCGTAAAATAAGAACGTAACATTTGTTCTAGTGGGAGGATGCCAATTCGGTATCATGACAAGGACAGTGACATCCAATGGCTGTGCATTGTTTTGGCATGGTATAAATTATACCATATTTTCGCGGGGGTTGGGGCTTTTAGACTGTCATGAAGTGGTTCTTTGACAGAACACTTTTGGAGTTTTTTAACCCACGTGCGCTTTCAGCTAAGGTAACCATATCATATCATGTGGGTGAGACCCATGATGTGGCGCAATTTACCGAGTTAGTTTAGTCATTGAGGGATCGTTGGGGGTTCGCTGTGTGGTGTGTGTGTGTGTGTGTTTGGTGTGTTGTGTGTTTGTGGTTTATGTGTAATGTGTTATGTTAGGAGTTTACAATAGTTCAAGCATCAGTGGTTTCCGAACCACACACAGGGAGGGGACACAGCGGGAGGCGCCCTCAACGAGGGCGTCCAGACGGAGACGCGCGATCGCGCTCGCGCTGCGGGTGGTGTTAGGCGTTGCGTGCGGCACACAAACAAATAGATCACACACGTACGCCAGCAAAAGCTAAGTGCGAGTATTTACAGAACAATTGGACGATCACTGTATGAATATGTGCCGCTGAAAGATATGAAGATATGCAAACTACGTGAAGTTGTAACATAAGAACAAGCATGAACACCTCTGTGGTGTGTGGTGTTGTGTGTGTTTGTGTGGTGTGTGTGTGTGTTGTTGGTGTGACTGTAGGGATGTTAGAGTGTTACATGAGGTATCAGTCATCAGATGTGCTAACACACACACACAGCCGCTCGGCTGCGGTGCCGTGTAGGCATGAATGTGCGCACATAGGAGGCACCACCGGAGCACACTGCGCGCCCGACGAGAGTGCGATCATGGAACAAAACAATGGGCACTTGATGCATGCATGACAATATGACGATATGTCATACGTGTAAGCGGTGTATAAGTACACACAACATTGGCCAACCTGCTGTGGTGTGGTGGTGTGTTGTGTGTGTGGTGTGTGGGATGTAGGTGTGTAACTGTAGATGGGTTGGAGTTTACATAGTTCGTATCAATTTTCTAACGACACACACACACACGCACACACCACGCGGGGGGGCTGGCGCAGCGGCGATTGCGTGTTCCATAGACAACACAACACGCGCTGCACACGAGAGTGCGAGTGATGACAATAAACAATTGGCAATCCACTTGAATGCCTGCAATGCAATATTGACGATTGCATACGAACCGACAAAGGTCCATGTTACAACTGTGTGATGTATGTGTTTGTGTTTGTTGTGTGTTGTGTGTGTGTGTTGTTGAATGACAGCAAACCTTACTGATGGCGCTCACTGGTGCAATCTCATGATGTGTAACGCAAAACTACTTTGCCACATACGAGGAATCAACAAAGTCAGCCTGGTCGATGTAGCCGCGGTAAGGGTATAACCCAACATTTGGCCATAATGCAACGATACGGAGGGTAGTACATTTCTCTGTGGTATGAATTTCAGTCCCAAGTCCTTTCTGGGTCAAGATACTTGAGTAGAGATGGCATGGAACGTGCAGAACGCAGTACGAACATCTCGCCTTCAGACACCATTAAACAAGGGCCTCCGTCTGACTGTCCCACTTACATCCCGCCTTCCATTTGTTTGTCAGACTTGACCCCAATGCTCGTATAAACTGTGAATTCGTTCTACCCGGAGCCAATGGCATAGGGGGCGCGGCTGCCAGTTCAACAAGATGTGGTTTGTCCTTTGGGGTTTGTGACAAGAACACGCCTTTTGGCCAGAGACAACAGAGTCAGTTCAAAGGAGGAGCATGTGAAGACTGATTTCCACCACAGGTTTCAGGATTCGCCTGTGAAAACCAATGATCGTCTCTCAGTTACTTCACATCATAACCCCCAACAGAAGGTTGACCATTTTAGTCGTAGAACTATTGCTCGACGACTTCCTCTATAAAGTAAAGAACGGGTTCACGTTCATGAGGGGGACCCTGCTCGTGGCCCCTTTCTCAGCCCTGTGTGTCATCATTACGTTGTTAGGCCGCTTTTCCTCTCTCTCGCCTTCCATACCGATCCTCTGTGGGATTGCAGCAATAAACGAAATCGGCTTTGCTTTCCTCTGCCTGGGGGGTGGGCAGGCAGCGTTCGCATTGTGTGTGGAGCAATCTTGTTTTGGGTCAGCTCTCCGGTGTTCGTCAAAGCAAAAAAAAAAGGGTGTTTAGGCTTTTCCTCCTCGCGTCTGTAGATTAGTCATGGGTGTCTAATGTGTGCATGAGGGACACGTCAATTATACCTTTTCAACGTGGCCGCTGTAAGCCAGTGACAGTGGTAACATGCAACCACGGTCCCGGGCTCAAGGTGCCTGCCATGGCCGATGTGTCATGTGGTTTCATATTAAGTGACGTTTGCAGCATCATATATCCACCACCGGCTCGCTTGACATACTATTGGAGAGATGAGAAAATCTAGTGGGCCTGATTTACGTTTTCTGGAAACTTGGTCCTGATGGCGTGCCTGCTATTATGTTCAAATATCCAAGGGCAATTTTTATTCGTCTTCCTGCTTGGTCCAGGCCATCGGTTCCCATTGTTATATCTTCCCCCTTGCCCCCTAAAGTCTTCTGTATGTGAGGTCGTATTTCATTCTTGGTAGGGAACAGTGGCCAACATATCAGGTTAGATGCAAGGGAGGGCAAAATCCCATATGGCCTTGTGTGTGTGCGTGATTTGTGTTGTGTGTGGGTGGTTGGGGGTGAGTGTGTGTCACATCCGCTGCGCTAATGCGGCAATGCACATGTGTTTGCATGCCTGCATGGTTGTTTGGGTTTGTCCCATCCATTGATTCAACCAAATGTCAATTGTACCCAAATACGGGTACTGCATCTCACATACTTCAAGAAAACGCACAACCTTTTTTCTGTGAGAAATAACGAAATATTGTATACCATCGAGTATTTTAGTTTTTTAAAAATAACCATTTTGCCCCACTGGTATGAGCCAATGACAAAAAGTATACGGGCCCGAGATTACCCCGCCACTAGTGGCAAGGGGGGGGTGGTTATATCACAGACTCCTGGGCTGGGAGATCATGGGTTCCCATCTCCCGTCAGAGTCCCCCCCCCCACCTTAGGGTGGCATTTTTGTCCCGAACCGGGTCTCCTACCCCAGAGCTGAGTTTGCCATGGGCTCAATTTGAGAAGACTAGGACTACACAGTCGTGTATTCCCATCACTCTACTAATGGAGCACTTTGTTGAGAGGAAGAGTGTTGCTCAAATTCCACGGCAGCCATCACTACAGGAGTCTGCATCTCTTAGGCGTTAAAGTGGTGAACTTTTGGTGTTTTTAAGAAAGTCAGGTGTGAAGGTCCTGTAGTGGAAAGCCAGCCTGAATGGCAATCCATTGCATCCTGTTTCATCATCCACCCTGCGATCAGGTCCCATCAAAGGAAAGTCTCAAATAATCCTCGCAAATGTTCGCAGTGTTACGCCCCCAGCTTCGGTTTACCGTCTTCACGTCTTGGGGCCCGTGGGTGTGTCGCCATTTAAGGATTCACTAGTATCTGTCAGTCTAGTGGTCTTTGCTCACTGGACATATCGCCTCCACCCTCCAAGGGAAGCTCACCCTCACCCTTGCTCTGAGACTGGAGCACCTAATTCATCACAAATGCACAGGAGGTGGTTGTCCTAATTGATGCTGGATAATAACAGGCCACCACTGAACAGTGAACTCACAGTGGTGGGTTTTACCTATGACGCACTTGAACATTGACCGCGACGTGGGGGTGATCCAACCATAGTGGGCTCCAGGTTTAAGTGTGGAGTTTGACGGAAAAGGACGAAACGTCGCGTGAAGGACAATGCCACTCAATGGCAGAGAAAAGGGACAAGGTAAAAATAAGAGTTTAAAAATTAGCACCTGGGGCTTGTACTTCCTTGTACAAAAAGATAAAAATTTGTAAAAAAAAAAAAGAAAAAAAAACAAAAAAAAAAAAAAGAGGTATAGGGTGCGAAACCGACACAAAGTAGGACAAAAATAGTGCATGGCAATCACTGCAGGGGTGGGCCTTCCTCCTACTGCGCTTTATACACTCTGAAATGAAGATGCAGTGACATCAACCTATTTGGCATATCTCTCTGTAGGTCTCGAGGGTATCCTAAAACAAAGCGAAGGTCCTAAGGTTTGACTTTATGTACGAATGTGCGGCGGGGAAGTTCACACCAAATACGATGAAACGGACACTGCTTTATGCTGACTACCTCTTGTTTTACAATTAATTCCATATTAGTTTCTCTAACAAATGCTTTTTGGGAGCTTGTAGACTGTTGTAATATATGAGGGTGTGGATGTTTTGTTCCTTCTTACAACTTCGCCAAAAGACAAACACTGTTTTGACTGTGTTTAACAAGTGGTTACATTATTTCCATGCACAGCTCGTGATCTGGTAATTAATCGTGAAAAAGATTAAGAACCGCCCCGAACTTGTTATCAAGATAATATTGATGACTTGAATTTACATTGTAATCTTGTGTGGTGGGTTTTAGCGTGTGTGGGTGCAACCGAGGGAAGTGCACAAGATGCTCATGTGCTCAGCCCATGTGTGTGTGTTGGTGTGCGAGGAGGAGAACGGTTGGTGAATGTAATGGAGCAAAATTGTGTTCGTGTGTGTTGAGAGGAAGTAGTGTGAAGTTATGCCTGTAAAATATAGCACACACAATAGATCACATCCACTGTACAACTAGTTCCAAATCATCAGAGGGCATTTATGGGTTACACACAGTTTTACGGTCTTCCATATATGGGTAACAATAAAGAACAGTAACAAAACACACACAGAACGAGGTAAAAAGACATATTTCCAAAATTCCGTTTTAATTGCTATGATTAAATTCTATTTTAATTTGATGTCGAATTGCTGTGTGTTAATTAAGGTATGATTAAAGTAGAGGAAAAAGAGATCCAGAATTAGTCGTTGTATGGTACAGCAGCGGGGTGTAAGAAGTGGGGGGGGTGAGGGAACAACACGAAACAAAGAACGGATTAAAAATACAAAATAATATCTCGATTGTCAAGGTTTTTCCATGTTGGGTTGACAGCCCAGATTTTATTTTGGGCAGGAATTTTAACAATAAAAAACCCCAAAGCCACAGTCTGGCAAATAACTAATGTTCAATGCGTCAATCAGCCCTATCAAGGTATCATCTGAACAGAAAAGAGAATATCAATAAAAGGTGTTTTACCCCCCTTGCATCAACCAGTAACCTTTTCAAAATAATAAGGTTTGTCTGCAAACCAGTCTTGGGGGCCAATATCAACAAGGCATAGCATAAAAAGAAAGATGCTGTTTACACTGTGGTTATACCCTTTGTTCAAAGGGGGTTATAAAGGCTTGTCTGCACGCCGGGTCTTACAGAAGTCCGCAACAAAGCACGAAGTCGCTGCTTCAAAACCTCTAGGGGTGGGGCGTCAGAAGGTGACAAGTATTGTAACTTGGACGATCGCATTTGATAATTGGCAGCTATCAATTACAGGTTATAAAAACACTTTGGCTGTTTTCGCCAGATTGCGCTTTTAAAGCCTTGTGCAAGAATAAATAGTGTTAACAGAGACAGGCGGAAGATCAATATAGTGACAGTGGTGAAATGGACGGCGGGTGGGAACTCTTGAGTTTGACCTACAAAAAGACTAATGCAGCTGGAGTCTTTAATGTTGGGATTAATATTTTGCAACTATTCCAAGAAAAAACTAGGTAGGGAAAAAGGGAAAAAGTTCATACTTCAACACCGCACCTATTTTCCCTTCCCCGGGTTCTGGGGGGGGAAAAAAAAATGGGGGGGTATGAAATTTATTTTTTTTCCAGCAGCAAGCAACTTTAAGGCAGTTTCACGACTTTAACAAGTTTTAACGAGTCCACCGACACAGAAATCAGAAGGATTAGACTGGTATTAATATGGTCTACAACAACACCCATAACAACGGGTTTCAGCACTTTAAGCAAGTATACCAGTTAATAACAGAAGATTTACCAGGAGTGGGGGGGGAACTGGTCATGTAGCTGATACTGGCACTAAGACCTCACATGAAGAAACGATAACTAGTAGATGCAAGATGTCATAGATCCAAAGAGTTACGGGGTATTACGCGGGGTGTTTTTTTCCTTAAGTTCTTTACAAAAACTTCTTTTTCATCTGCAGACAAGGAATACAATTTATAAAACACAGCATTATATTTTCACAAGCATAATATTCATAGTACATAATTGGCATGAAACACATGCATATAGCACAAAAGATATGATGAAAAGAGGGGAGGGAAAAGAATAGTCGAAACCGCCATACAAAAAACGGATAAAACCGAATGGTACACAAAAGACCGCACGAGAGGAGACAACACACCACGACAAGTCAAATGTGGCACGAAGAAATGCCCTTTCCTTTTAAAGTTCTCGTCTTTTTTACCTATAAACCAATTTTTTGGTATTATGTATACGACAATCAATATGGTAAAAAAAATGTGGATAACTCATAAGTATCATTATCTTGTGAGTTTACACCCAACGGTAGGGGGGGAAAAGTGGCGTGGATTAGCAAAGAATAACTGCATTGTGCTTTTTTTATAAAAAGTACTATATTCCATTTGTATTGTAATATACAAGATTTCCCTGTGTGTGAACATACTTGCACGCGTGGGAGCATGCAAGCCATGCATAGCAGGGCATTGTCGTGGCCTGCCTGCCCTGCGTATTGTGTTTAAGATGGTGTGTGGATGAAGGGCACCAAACCAAATCATGAGGTAAGATGAGAAATAAAAAACTCCAAGAAACAGGGCTGCAAAAGTGAGGTACACACCCTAATCAACGAAATATATATTTACAATGTACAACCATTGCACAGTTATTGGGTTACAAAGGGAAAACAATAAACTGAATAAATCTGTGCAAAAAGTATGAAAGATGACAAGTATGTCACACAGTCTTTGTCTATATGCCACAACAACAGGGGAAAACACACAACCTAAGCATTACATCAAGAAACTACAAAATAAGGAAGAAGAGGAATGAAGAAAAGCATAGAAGAAAAGAAAAAGAAGCCAAGAAAACATAACATAAACTTAGAACCGCGCAAAATAATATAATTCAGTGGGAAAGGTCACAGGAGGAGAAAGGTAAAATGGGGACAATGGTAGCCAAAGAAATCACGTAAGTCAATAAAATAAAACTTAATATGATAAAATGAGTGTTATAGGGAGCTAGACTCGATCCAAGGAGGATAGAGTCGTTTACCAAGTGTAGTGCCAGTCTCATCAGAAAACGTCTAAACATGTGTATCAAATCGCTTAGGAAATGCAGGGAAAAGTCATAAAATAGGCACAGACTTTTTTGTTCTGGCCGGGTCAATCTGAGAACTGAACTGCGGCCTAAGAATATAATGAATGGGGCTGTTAATTATGTCACATGGTGTGTGAATTGACCTGAGGTTCTTTCTAATGATCCCTAATGCTGGTCATATAATCCGTATCTACATATATAGAGAGTTTCTATGTAGCTACGAGGGACTGGGCCTCGTCACGGGGTCGTAAGGCCACAGTCGACTATGCTTATGCCGTTGAATCAAGATTGGGAATATCTTGAGATGACGTTTGAATTTTCCTCTCATCCATATTCACTGAATAGTTTTATCAACCAACAATTTGCCTCAGGCTATGCCTATCTGCATCAATAATTTAAACTGAGATGACAAAGCAGCAGTCATTACTTCCAACAAGGTGAAATACCTAGGTAGAACACAGATTGGGGGTACCACACAAGGAGCAAAGTAATTAGGCATGATTTAGTGTACAATACAATCTCTTCTTCATACATGTGTCATTCGCAGGGGGCATGGGCGGGAAATCGCGTGGATGGTCTAGGGTGTCTACTCCAGGAAATCATTAATTGTTGTACTATTCTTTCTGGCCTTTGTACATCTAGAAAGAATACTACAACTAACACGAGTGTTAGCAGTAAAGAGGCATCAGTTTTTTTTCCCTTCAACTTTTCTAGTCAAGTTGGCTACTGACTGGATTTAGCGGAGAGAAACAGGTAACCGCGATGATCCTAGGTCTTTGGACCGATACTGTAAGAGCAGACGATGTTTTTGTACTTATAAAAGTTCCTACAAATGCTATCTCAGCAGTGCCACCGCCGGGGGTTTCTATGTAAACAGGCCAAAAGGGGGTGGATACCCGCAGGTGAGAGGCCACACAACATTCAGAGGCAACGCCTGACACAAGGGAATAAAGAAGTTCCACATTTCATAATGCGATAAATGTAGGGCAGCGAAAGTTGTTTTCAGGACAAAAACTATAAGTAGGACGTCACGACAAACTGAGTGTCCGAAGTCTATGACACCTCCTGAGGACTAATAGATAAGAAAATATGAGGGAAAAATAGGAGTGTAGAATTGATGCCGTCTAGAGACCGACCGATGAACTTGAAAGGGCATAATTCTAGTATGAGAACCTGGCATGTCTGGCAGTGCACTTGTGGTAACTTCAGGGAACATCAGGGCCAGGGATAAATATCTCCACTTCAGGTCATCCATAGGGCAACAAGGCATGGGTTGTCTTCTTGCTGCATCAATACCGAAGCACAACCACGTATATGAGGCTTTAGGTGTCACCACCAGAACCGATGTCCAGAGTCGCGGCTACAACGCAGCTGTCTACCAAGACTTGCCCTTATAGCATCTTGGGAGCCACTGGCTAAATAAACAAATACACTCACTAGAGAAACCACTCGCTCTTGAGAAGGCCGGTGCACGAATCAAGCATGACAGCACAAGTCCCCCATGGACTATCCAAACGATTCCAGTGCGGCGGCTACTACAGTGGGGGGGAGAGTGCAGAAGCTGGGAGAGTAGTGAAGATAAGGCGGCGGTAGGGCCCTGCTAGGTCCGATACTTGTATTGCCGGTGTAGTGAGGGCGTAAGTGGTTAATTTGAGGGTTGATGTCCCTCTTAGCCAGAACTGGCGACTGTCATAGGCAGTAGTTTGGTCCAATCACAAACTCATGCAATCAAAGGTGTCCACGTCATGGGCCATGGAGCGCGCGGCCCCTGAAATCAGGGAGGAACTGGCCTGTTAGAGGCGAGTCGGCTCACTGTGTAATTGCTTGGTGAATCACAACCAGTAAACAAGACACGAGACACACTGACTGTCAAACGATAAGGTCAGAAGGTTTCTCGATGTCAACATGTGAGTAGGGGAAACGAAGGCACAGAGTGGGAAACATTACGATCACGACTGGTATGGGGAGAAAGGCAACAGAAAAGATGTTGGGAAGATTATGGTCCGAAATTCCCCTTGAAGAAGCAGAAGGATGCTGCTTTTGTCTCTGGTCCGGCTTCCTTCAGGAGCAAAGGCGAGCTTCTGACAGCTTATGTAGTAATCCCACTGTGCTTCAAAAAACTTACATCCCAACTCTTAAAACAGCCAGTTGTCCCTCAAGGAAAAGGTGAAAACTGATCTAGTTTTTCATGGCACAAAGAATTTAAGGGGCAATGTCTAATTGCGTGCCTAGGCAGACGGGCTGAGAAGGAGGGAGGGGAGAGCGTGGAGGTATAAGAAAAAAGTAATGAGTAAGGAGGGGGGAGCTGTAGTTTGTGCAGGTGGCTCGGGTCGACGATAGTTTTAACTCTTCTGGTTTGATCTGATGATATGGTTGATTTCCAGCCGGTCAGTAGACTAACGCATTTGTTTGGGACATTTAAACGTTGTCGTTGAAATAAAAACACGTACGCAAAGCTTTCTAAACATTTCTGGCTTGTCTGTCCCGTTGGGTGGGCTTTTGATATTTCAAGCATCACTTGCACTGCGATTGTTTTTGTGTGATTCGCTGGCCCTTTGTTCTTCTTTCGTCATTCACGTATGAAAAGTGTTAGGTCCCCGTTCGCAAAAAAGACAACATAACAGTTTTGGTCAAGGGGTTTGGCACAAATACAAATCACTTTTTAACAGCCCTCCAAAATGACTTTTACGTAGCAATTGGATTCTCGATACTGGGTGAAACGGGAAGATGTATTCTATCTGCGTAAGGAACTGGGCAAAGGTTCTCGGCTAGTCACCCAGGCATGACCTCGTTTGGCGAGCTGCTGTTCAGAGAGGAGGACCATAGCCTTGCTGTACCCACACAGGATGCCATGCAATTCTGAACAAATGAGGTCACCTCGATACTACTCACAAACATCAAGTCTTCACTCAGAAATGGATTTAAAATCTGTTTATGGCAGACATGGTAGTGGGTGGGTGGAGGTGAATGGGGGGCAGGAGGGAGGAGGAAAGTTGGTGAAGGGGAATCGGGATAAGGGGCTGATGGAGTCAGGAGAAAGGGGTTCTGTCCTAGTCTTCCATGCTCTCGTTCTTGTGGGCATCACTCAACCGCACTTGCTTACTGTAGCAGTCGCCCTGATACACTCCATAGGGAAATGATAGCACGATTCTAGTGCCTGGGCTTACTGTCAGCAGTCGCCATACACACCCATACAGCATGCTAGTCCTGCTTACTGTAGCAGTCGCTGTCAATACATCACCACCCATACACATGCTAGTCGCTGCTTACTGTAGCCATCGCATACAGCACACAGCATACACATGCTAGTCCTGTCTTAAGTGTGCAGAGTCAGTCCCATACACACCCATTACACATGGCTAGTCCTAAAGTCTGCTGCAGCGTCAGCATTCAGGACTTACGCACTGATCAGGGAACCAGAAGGAACAGTCACAGCGTTGTAGCGCATCAAAACCTTCCCACCATTTTGGTAGGCGTGCATTGGGGTCTGTTTTCCTACAACAGGGCATCATAGCACACTCTCAGGCTTACAATCCCCTGTTTCATGATAACCTGCCAGGCCAAGCTTCGCTCGGCCAAAGTGAGAGAGATTCCCTCACTGGATGATTCGATCCCACCATGTCCATATTCAATGAAAATCTTCATGAATTGGCTAACAACTCAACATAAACTTTCTATAGGCATGTTGTTTAATTCAATAAAAGTGTATGTATAAAACGATCAATATGAACAATCATGTGAATGATTCAATCAAATATTAAATCGGGGACCCAACCCCAAAACAGAGTTCACACAAGGATCAGGCGCCATGAACACAAAAAGAATTGGACTCTACATGTTTATGAAACAGATGACGGGGGGCAAAGAACAGGATAAACACTGATGCTAGCGGTTTTACATGCTGGTCCAAGAATACACAGGTAAGCATTAGGCCTCACATTTCGTGCATGGCTTCTTTATAAAACATGCTGGCGGTTAACGGCAGGTTCTAACCTTAAAATATTCAGATAATTGCAGATTTGATCATATAATTTTAGGGCAACATTTCTCATATGCATTTTCATATGCATGTTTCACACGCTTATGTCTGAAACCAAAATAATGACAAGAGCCGACGAACAGAACTATTACTGGACAGAACTCCCATTACAGTAAATCACCATTAACAATTTATAATGCATACTTACACACCCCACAATGATACATCATACATAGGTTCACTGTATGAATGATTCTTGATATAGAAGCATTGGCAAAAATAATATCAAGCCATGATTAACAATCACTTTGAGGTAATAAGCTGATTCCTAGATTGTTGGGCATATCCTGAACAATTAAGAGACGACCCTTTTAATACTTGTACTTTGTAATAAGAAAAACTGCTTATCTTGCCATTGCCCTTCTGCTCTTAGAGCTCAGGTCACTGGCATTCTCTTCATAATTTCTTCTACGTTTTCATGTCATTAAAACACATTAACTCCTGCCCAAAAACAGCGTCTTTAACTGCTGGTTTCCTTTCTTTAGCAAAGTACAGTTACTAATGGCAGCATCCCAACTGACTTTATCGTGACTAGAACATCAGGAGAAAACACCACAGATTATGCCAAAATGATAAATTTTGTGTGTTGGACACCACTGACCCAGTGTCTTAAAAGTGGGTAAAATCCACAATGAAAAGTGTCAGAGAGAAGCAAGACAAGAACCATCACATCAGGATCAGTACAAACGCTTAGCAAACTTTGAAGACCCATTGCCCCCAGGAAGAGGTTCAGGAAAACCATGAAACTGGAACACGTACAGCCCAACCAATGACAGGTGAAGACTCGCAGAAGTCTTCTTTTAGACAGGCTTGTCTTAGACACGCTCAGCAAAAAATTGTGGAAATGAGAAGTGTAGCACAAGACACAGTAGGCGCCAGCACTGTGGAATCGACATTATGATCACAAAAAAAAACATAGAAGACAAAACAAAAAAAAAAGACTTTTCCAGTGTGGTGAAATACAGACAAAGATGAAGACTATGTGTGATGTGCAGAGCTGTACAAAGACCTGCTAGAGAACAATGAAAGCAGGCAGACGACTCTGCTTGCAAAAACAAATGGGAGAACTGAATTATCTTTGGAGATACTCATCAAGAGTTTTTTTTTGATGAGTGTACAGTCCGCCTGTGAGCTCTAGATTAATCCTTTCAGCCCAATCACCAAGTGACAGACAAAGTACATTAGAGACGATTCCCTGAATGAGGAGGTTAAGCAAAGGTCATAAAGAGTCAGTGTAAAGATGGAAGATAGGGGGTGGTCTCAACACACCTCCGGTAACCCCTAACCTGACAAAACACACCAACCGTACCTCTAGGTCAACAACCCACTAGACACGTGACTGGCATTCCTAGAACCCAACCATTGCCATGTTTGGCGTGTCAGATGGGCCAAAGAAGGCCCTTGCAAAGAACAAGGGCTGTGCAGCTGGTGGAGTGACATCACAGCCAAAGCTACTGCCTGTTGGGAGAAATCGTGTCAGCAACAAGACCTTAGAGTATGCGTTTTTCAAGAGCATGGAATACAAGTAGACCTCAAATCACCGTCCGTAGCGAACGAAGCTGCTGTGATGCCCATTTTGAATTTAGAAAAAAGGATGCGCATCAGATGTTATCTTTGGTACTTTCTATATGTGGTCAGCTTTTGCAAGAAAACATATGATAACAGCACAACACTGGGAGGCAACCGAAGTCGAGGTTGGTGGTGATGGTAGGATAAGAGTGGGAGAGATGCCCTTTTGAGCAATTGTGAGAAGAAGAGACCAGAAACACTCTTGGAACTGTATGGGCTTAAGAGTGCCTACTGCTCCACAAAACTTAAGACTTAAGATACTTCAAGTCGTAAAAGGGCTGAAATTTGGGATGAAACCCCAATGCTATTGGTGTACCAGTGTTGATCGGCATGGAGACGTCCAGGTCCCAGCTTCTGGGGTGCCCTGCAAGACGGTATGGACATAAGAAGGTTCGACCTTCAGCACACTGATGTGCCTGCACAAGGGGGGAATGAAAGAGAGGAGGGATGTGAAGCTTACTGAGGCAGACATCCATGGCTACAAGATGAATTCATACAATTGCAGTTAGACGAAACATTGACCAAACATGGAGATCACCTTGACTCTTCGTTGTTGTCCTCCCTTGGCTAAAAGACTCCAGAATCATTCTCGAAAAAAAACAGCCAAATACTTGAACGCTATGGGAATTGATAAAAACAAGAAATGCATACGTGGGGATAGAACATTATGTGTGTGATGACACAGGGGATTTTGGATTACCGGACCGGGGGGCTGGCCCCTACTTTGGGGTCAGCCGACACCCGAACTTTCGAGGTACCGCATGAGCATGATTAACAAGCTATGGCACTCGTGTCCTTCTAAGGAACAACAAGGGCGTGCCCCAACGGTGCA